>VXBA01000671.1:0-29014 GCA_013399895.1 Serilophus lunatus | reverse complement strand
GCGGTCTCCACGGGAAAAGGCGCGAGGGGGGGGGGGGGGGGGACTCAGACCTTTGCAAAGCACCCACACAACGCCACGCAAGGAACACCTTTCTCAAAGCAGAACACAAGACTGTAAAAGTCACGTTCACACCTCTGCACATCTGCTAAAATCCAGAATAAAGGCACAACAGAACAAGCTCGTGAAAGTTTACAGAACTTAAATATTTATTTTTAAACCATTTAAAACCCCCCAAAACATTGAAATAAGCTTCATCTATAAACAGATTTACAAGACTAACAACTACAGAAGCTAGAGGAGCACTACAATTTGTTTCTGTGATGCAGTTATTTTGTAAAGCTTCAGATCAACTGTATTTACAACTTTTGCTGCTTTTACATTTATAAAAATATTTATTTAATCCATAACATTATTGTTTTCAAAAACTATTTCCAGACTTTTTTCTCAGATATAAATTCTAATTGAATTTCAGTTATATAGCAGATGAAAGTTTTAAACAGAAACATTTCTTTTAAAATTAAAACAAGGAGTTAAAAGTAATTTTTTTACAGTGTAGGCACCATTGAAAATAATTGTCCTTGGCATATCTAACCACCATCTCTCACAAGTGTCCTTTATATAAAAATGATGTAATGGCAACATTTGACTAGAAATGCAGTATTTACTTGCACACCATTACTTTTTCAATATTTGGCAGATAATATTTCAGATTCTTTAAAATGACTTTTGTGCAAAAACAAAATGTGCAGGTCTGAACCATAAAATAAACACACCCAGCTTTTATCAAAAATAAATTTACACCAACAGTTCCACAGCTAAGTACTGAAAAACAATCCCAGTTCAAAACTTCAGCATAATATACATACTGGGTTGAAAAAGGGAAAAAAACAACCAAAAAAAAAAACCCCAACAGAAGAGACTACCCACCTAGCAGTACCATAAATATATAACTGAAAGCAACTTTATAGTCTTACCTACTTTTTATGAAAAAAAAATCACTCCGTACTGCACAGTACTACCTTTTCGTGAAAGAATATCTATAACTCAGTTATTTGCATATTAACTGGTAAATACATATTTAAAATACACTTTCAGAAAAATTATAAACAAATTATGTTGATGTACTGTATTTAATGTCTTTTAAGAACAAAAATGTGTATAAATATTTTACAGGAGAAACAACACCACCACACAGAACGCTGGTGTTACACCGATACCTGCGTGTGAGGTATGTAACAAGCGACGCTCGGCTTCTCTGGCTCCCTTCCACCCAGGCATGTATATACTCAGAGGAAAACAAAAATTAAGTTAAATTGGACTTCAGGTTCCGTCCATTATTGCCAAAAGCCCCACCCCCTCAACTGTATTGCTCTAAATTTTCCTACCATGATGATGTAAGATTGAGTTACTACTTCAAAACCTGTTCTAAAAGGTAATACACATACTGTACATCAGGATAGACCTGTTGCTACATATCACCTGCAAACTATTGACATATTGCTCTCAAATATATTTAATCATAGAGCTGCCTAAAATACTGTACCAATTTAGAATTAAAATAGATACTGTTGCAGGTTTGTTTTTCAGGGCACGATAACTATATGCTGGTTGAAGCAGGTGCTACAGCAATACCCTTGCCACTACATTACATGTCTTGAATATGCTTGTGAAAAAGCTATTTTCTCTGAAGCTTGTTAGTGATTTACAAAAGTTTAACTCATGAATATAAAAGGCCTGTACAACCCCATGTACAGGAACAAAACAGCATCAAAACATACTGTACTTGCACATTCTATTAACTAAAGTAATGGTTATTTCTAAAAGCAAAACTGCACCTCAACATTTATCAGATTAAACAGGTGAAACTACAATATTAAAAGTTGTTCTTTACAAAATAATTTCCTGAAAATATAAAACCATGTGCACTGCCACAAAATAGTTGAGTAGGTTCTTTCAAATCCTCAATCACCATCAATATGTTGCAAAGATCCAAAAGGCACAAGGAGCTCATGAGCTAAGCACTGCCAAGCTTGAAGTAGTTTTGGTGGGTTTCACTGGGTCCATACGAAACAGCAGTCAATTGTGTGAAGTTTCTTAGGATGAGTCATTAACAGAAAATCTACAGATAAAAAAAATGCAAGTAAAAATTTTGTTAATTATATTGTTTCAGCCAGGCAAGCAGCTCATGATTATTTTCGCATCACTGAACTGGTACACGTCTTCATTTCGGTGGCTCATAACAAAAACCAAACCCACCAGTGACATTCTCAAGAAAATATTCCTAGAAAAGGTAAGATGAAGATGTAAAATACCATCATGAGAAGACTAGATACAGCAATTGTTACTATTAGTCTCAAACAGAAGTGTTACCTATTACTACCAAAGCTAAAAGTTTAAAGCACTGGACATCACAGATCTTTCTCTTATCACTGAACTACTTACTTCTGAAATTTCTCCATAAGTTTCTTCACCATCTTATCTGTGATCCCTGGACATGTTGCTTCTGCCATATTGATGCTTTTCTCAAGTTCCTCAATTGCTTTCTTTCTGTTTGCATTATTCGTGTCCTGCTGCTTGAGCTGAGGAGCGAAACAGAACAGGTAGAACTTACAAAAGTTATCAGACATTTGACTAATAATTTCAAAGAAGTTTTTTTAGTTACCACTTACCTCAGCAAACACAGGGGTGATTATCATAGTTAAACAACTCAGGGTTTTAACAAGATCCTGATCCTAGAAGTTAACAAATAAAGATTACATTAGCATGCTCCCACACAACATACAAAGTGCCTTTAACAGAGCACGTGTGATTTTGGAAGATCAGTTAAATTTAACAAAGTGCTTAAAATATATTACAAAACCAACAAAGGCACATCAACAAACATTGTGGGATGTTGAAATAGATGCCTGATGACACATCCCAAGCAATGTCATATAGGGTCAGAAAAACAGTTCAGTGTTTCCTCCCTAGTATTATAACACTCTTTAAAATTTCCAACTCTATTAACACACACTGATCTAGTAGCACCTCTGCATTTGAGGCTGACATGGGCATAGGAAATATTGCTAACAAGCATCACCTCTTGACCTACCGAAAACCAGCCAGTTCTTAAAAGTGAATATACTAAGTTTTATCACCATCTTCCTTAAACTGGCTCCAGAACCAGCAGTTACAAAGCAGAACTCTTCAGACTGCACATACCGTCCCATTCTGCAGCTTCTTTGCATCCGGCTTCTTCCGAACTGTAGTAAAGCTCCACTCAGGGTGAGAGTTATTTTCTTTGTTACTGGACTCCCTGAAGAAAAAGGACACGATGTACATAATACTAGTCACAACACAACCCCAAGCAAGCACAGGTAACCCAAATATGTAACAAAGCTGTAAGGATTAGTTCCATGTTCCTTAAAGTAAGAAGAAAAACACGTAATGAAACATTAACTGAACTTTAAAAGAGGCTGGATAAATTGAAATGTGATCAAAGCAAACAGAAGATGATGTTATCTCCCCACAAAGCTCACCTTCTCCCATGGCATCCCATTTAAAACAGTCATCTGATATCCAGAAAAGCAAGAGACTTACAGAAAGCATGTTGTTCCACAGGCATTGTGCAAACTTCTTCATGCACCTCAACCTTGCTCTGTAATATCTCTAATTGTGATTCACTGGTTTTGGTACAACCACTAGCCTCAGACTAGGAAATACATAGCACTTAAACAGAACTGAAATTGAGTTCAGAGAGAGAAAGTTTAGAGGTAAAGAGCGCACGGCTTGACTTATGTGTTAGTCTTTAGGTTCATACAGGGGGTTTTCTTGAAAGAAGCCAATGAAAAACAAATGGAACAAAGACAGGTGTACAGAAATGGAGTCAATGACACAGAGAAGCTGCATCAAACCTCCTTTGGTAATATTATCTAACAAACAAACAAGCCCAAAAGAGACTAAACTGAAAATAAACTTACGAATCTGAACCATCGGAATCACTTTCATCACTACTATGTCCCTCTGCCTTCCATCTCTTAAACCTATCAATCAGTTCTGTCAGATAGGAAGTCTTCTTGGCATTTTTCATAATGAATTTGTGCTTCAGAAGTTCTTTTGCAGTGGGGCGCTGTAAGAAACACTTTAAATATTTAATGTTATGCTAACATTTCATGATTTTAAATGTTAATAGGGGAGATTTAGTAAGACAACAGACTTCTAAGAGCTACCTTGTACAGCATCAGGAAATTAGACAAACAGGAAGTCAAGAAAAACCAGTAATCCACATCCACGAGCACTCTAAAAATATGATCAAGTCACCCACAGACTATACAGCTTATCCTTCTATGATGAAAGGTCACACCCAGGAAAATGACTAATCAAATTTCTCCAGTGCAACATTTCCTTCTAAGCTTAGTTCAGACAGCAAAAGCTGTGCTGAAGAAAAGGATTTAAGACGATTCTCTCCTCTGTTGAAGCTTCTCTTCGGACACTATCCTAGGTTTGAGTGCATTTTAGGAATCTGCCACTGTAATTCCTTTCAACATTCACCCCCCTCCTTTGAGTATTTTAAACAAAAGAGACTAGGATGGAGACAAGAGTGTTAAAAAGCACCACTACAATTTACAGTGGAAAGTACAGTCTCCAAAATTATTTCAGTCAACAATTACGCACGAAACCAGCAAAGTACTTCACAGGCACAAGAGAGTAAAAAGCAAAACCAAAACAGCTAAACATACACACACATAGATCTACTCACAAATGTTGGGTCCTTATTCAGACACGCATCAATGAATTCTTTAAAAGGTTTACTGAATTCTCCTAATAAAGTTGGAGGATTGTTTTTTGGAATGAGGAACAGAACTCTCATTGGGTGCATATCAGAGTTGGGAGGCTCCCCCTTGGCCAGTTCAATTGCTGTGATTCCCAGGGACCAGATGTCAGCCTGACAAAGGGGAAAGGCACTTTTAGTACAAAATAAAGACTTTAAGATCCTGGATTTCTTTGTGCAGGTTATTTTGTAGCTGACATAAAAGAGATCGAAGTGCTGGCTACATTTATAGAATAGAACTTACTTTTGTCTAAGTAGATAATGCAAATATCCCTTTCTAATACTTTGGAAATACTTGATTCCCAAAGACCTGGCTGACTTCATCAGTCTTTAATGACAAACATCTACATCATCACTTTTGTCGCAGTCACTGTTCTAACACTGTCTGAAAGTTGAACGTGCACCTTAATTCCCATGCTTTTGGAAAAACTGTAGAAATATTGATCTTCCTTTGATTTTTTTTCTCTATGTTAACTACAAACTGCCACAAATGGAACATATTTGCAACTTACTGAGGAGATACGGAAAGCCAGAGATTAGGTTGCTGGGAAAATGCAAACAAAGGGGTGGTAAAGCTGATCTATACACAGGGCAAGCACAAGAGGAATTATTCCCAGTATGACTGGCCAGCACATCTTTGTAAAGCAGGGTAGAGTGCTTTTCCAAAACACTCTGGGCAGCACATTACAGTTGCACCACTGAAACCCTAAAGAGGAGAACTACAACCTTCTTATCAGCACAAACCCTTGTGACAAGTACACAAATTCCTTCAAGTCTGAATGATCCTGGGAATGTAGTGTGATTATTTTCAGGACATCTTAGACACTCAACAGTCCTTTCTTTATGAGCACAAGTACAGTTTTGTGTGCAGTGTTTGAGACAAAAATCAGCATGAAAATGTTACTTCACACATACCAGGATTTTTAGATTCAGATTTTAGATTCCTTGTTCCTATTTAAGGTTTTATCTACAGAGTGGGAAGTCCACAAGGTGCCATTTCACTAATCACACTCTCCAGGTCATCTTGTGGCTTTACACACTGGAAAGAGGGGACTGTCCCCTCCTTATTGTCATTTCTAGCAGCAGTTCCCAATCCTCACAAAAACAGTAACTCTGCTTCTCTCTAGTGCTAGTTCACAAAGGGAAACTCTCCTTTGCAATTAGTCATCCATCAACAGCTCCCATGACAAAGAAATGCACAAGGTAGCATAATGCTACCACAGCTACTGAGTTACTTTTTTACCTTTCTCAGATCAGTGACCTGTGCTAAAATTTTCAGCATTACATGGGTCCTCAAATACCATTAAATAAATGATTTAAATAGAGTAAAAATTCAGCTACTATTCTGGCTTTACATTAACTGCCAAGTTTTGGTGGCATTCTAATTTGTGAGTACTTTATTACTGTTTGAATTAAAGGAGAAACATTGACTTGCAAGCAAACAACTACCCAACAACACTGACAGCATCCTCTGAGTTGCTCTGAGAGAGACATGACAGCATCAATTTGCTTGGTGACTTTGCATAAGTCCTGCATGGGAGTCCAATGACATGTAATTATTGTATAAAAACAATTTAATCCTACCATTAATTTTAGTATTTGGAATGCTGTAATTTGAAATCTAGTTTTTCTCAATACTGATAGAGCTAAAATTAAAAAAAAATCAAAGTAAATGCTGTTGATCATCAGATAGAAAGAAAAGGTGTTTTAATTCCAATACTTACTTTTGAATCATATGCTGACTGCTGAATAACTTCAGGGGCCATCCAAAATGGGGTTCCAACAAAGGTGTTCCTTTTAATTTGTGTGTCTGTCAGCTGCCCAGCAACCCCAAAATCAGCAAGCTTAACATCACCCTGTTCTGATAACAAGACATTGGCAGCTGCCAAGGGGAAATAAAATATCTAAATTAGAATACTGCTCTTATGTTTTTTAAAGCCTTTAAAACAAGTATATTTGAAATGTTACACACCTTTTATATCCCTGTGAATTTTCTTCTCTGAGTGTAGGTAGTCAAGACCTTTCAAGATCTCCTTTAGCATGGTAGCAATCTGGAACTCATCAAATGGGCCAGCACGGAGCTTTAAAGAAAAAACATATTCAAATAATTTTAGTCTTTTATCTAATTTTTCCCTTGTTATTAAATTAAACCTTAATCTTGATTTTTTTTAAGCTAGAGAACTAACATAATTCATTAAACATGCAATTAATTATGTCAACATTCTAGTAGAAATAGGTGCCATTGGAATGAGCATCTTCCAAATCTCCTGTTGATAAACGCTGAAAATGCTGCTCCTCTTCTAACACACACTGTGCTCCTCTCAGAATGCAAAGCACACAAAATGCAAGAATTAACTTTCCACAAAGTTTTATTTCCCTGCAGAGAGCAAACACAGCAGTCTGAAATTTGCAATTCAGATTAATTAAACCAGTTTATTTCAAACTAGATTAATCTATTGACTATGGGTTTTAAATTTAATGATGCAGCTTTTACTTGTTCCAGCATTTTTGATTCCATGCTTGCTTTTGCATCAAGAACATAAAGCTGCTAGTATGGAGGAAGTGTAAATGCTGTACGTTAGACAGCCATGTAAATAAAACAGAAGCAATTAAGGTGGGTGATTCTGTTATTAAAAAAATACCAACAACATGGCACTGAAAAATGCACACCATGAAATTATGGTAAGAGAGGCAAACGAGGCAAACCAAATTTTATACTTCTAAAGGTTCAGTGATTTAAACTGTCACTAGTAAAAGCTATTTCACTATTTCTGATACTTCACAGATTATCAACTTCTGTAAAGTGTTACAGTATCTCACAGCCCCTTTCTCAAAAAGAGCAGGTTCCTGAGCTACAAACGACAACATATTACACATAATTACTATGTTTTTGCATTCCTGTAGCCGAGTTGATGTGATGTAATTCCACAAAGAAGTTTAAACAGATTTGAGAAATCAAGCAAATACTTCAAAACTCTCACAGACAGGACCCCTGTTAGCAGATACATAATTATCACTATTCTGTAATAGTGAAGACATGGTATTTTCCCTTCAGAATCACACAAAGAAAGACTGAGCTTTATTATCTTACAGGAAAGGGTGGGTCTGTAGTGTTACAGCTGTGGCAGAGCTGTACTGAAACTATGGGGAAACCACAGCCACACACAGTGGACTGTGCTTGGAACACTCCAAGCTACACCCCCCATGAATGCCACACTATCTGAAGTAAAAGGAACTTTCATGCTGAACTGAAAATACCTGAAATGGAAGAGCCAACCACTTTTAACCAGTTAAAATAAGTCCATAAACATTGACACAAACTTCTTTCATTCCTGAGGCCCAAACCCAAAGGAAATGGGTTTAAAAAAAAAAAAAAGTTAAAAAAATAGTTAACTTTTTTTTTAACTGCAATGAATTCTACTGAGAGGTGAGAAGGGACAGACAGGGAATCCCAAACCCAAAAATCCACCAGCAAAAAGAGTACTTCTCACACTAAAATAACATTGCCTTACATTTGACTGAGAACAAACAGATGCTTCCTAATGCTTAGAGACAAAGAGTAAGACTTAAAAATGAACATAAATTCAATGTAACAGAACTACTTTTGAAGCATCACAGTGAAGCAGTGACATGGTATTGGCTGCCTCCAGGTACTTGAGTCTTATAAAGTTATATAAAAGCACAATGAAATAAAATTCACTGGTACTCATAATGTGTAACCTATACTTACAAGATCCAGAGCTGATCCTCCACCCAAATATTCCATTATTATCCATAGTTTTGTGCCCTGTAAAGGAAGGCATGAGTTGTTAAAAGTCCAAGGCTGCCCTAAGAAAAATCACATATATTTCAAAAACTTAGCAGCACACCGTTAGGAGAAGGCAAATGCAGAGTCCCATTAAGCACCAAGTTACATGTAATTACTTCTTGTAGAATGATCACAGAGCTCCTGTGAAGTCTAAAATATTAATTAAAGTATGGCTTCTGTATTTAAAAAAGCAACAAAAAAACCCATCAGCACTAATCAATTTTTGATAACTAAAATGATTTCAACTAAAGGAATGGAACTTCAAATAAAAAAAGTGAATTAGGTGGTAGTTTAAGTTTAAACAAAGTGTTTAAATGTAAGGTTGTGGTTCTTACAGAAGACTGTCTTTGCATTACAAGTATCAATTCCAGCCATTTGTAATACAGAAACATTACAATTTTAATACACATCTGCTTCCATAGGGACAGCTCCCATTCTGAGATACAAAGCACCACTACAACCCCAGCAAGGAGAAATTGCACTGCCACACCTGGAACCCTGAAAAAACCTTCAGGTTTCCCAAGTTTTCAGATGAGAGGTTCAAAATCATCCACTGAAAGGTGAACAAAATGTGTATGACTTAAGGCACTTAGGAATTATTTTTTAATTATTTCTAGCAACACTGCAGAGTTCATGCATTCCTTTGCTCTTTACATTTGATCCCTGTAAATATGTGAGTTTCTGCACTTTCTCAACTACTAGAATTGACAAATTCTTCCACCACTGCTATGAATAGGGGGCTGATTCATATGAACAAAACTGGAAAGGTCTGGTAGCAGATCTACAGAATATGTTTCAAAATTGGGATCTTTTGCTACTTGTTTGCCAGAGTCGCCTCACATTTCAGACAACATTCAATTAAGAATCTCAGGGCTACTACTCTAAGAAATTCTGTGGGCAAATATATTTATTTTAAATAAAAAGCAGTTATTAAAAATACTCAACTGAACTAGAGCTGGTGAAGTACCACACACACACTGTGTAAATTTCCAGCAAATATTTTTACCAGTGCTAGTTCCTTATAACAGCACAAACCTAAAGCAGGAGTACTCTTTAAAGTCTCTTGCATTCTTCATTGTATGTTTTCCCACCCTATGGCCTGCCTAGAGATGGAAATCTAAAGAAAACTCAACAAGCAAATAAAGGTGCAGTTTCTGAAAGCACACTACATCCAATTATCTTAACAAAGTGTGCTCTATTAGATTTATACTGAATTTAAAAAACACACCATTTATGAGTCTATTCCAATATTATGATCTCAGCAGGGAAGGGCTGGCTAATTTTAGGAGTTTTTATAAAACCCAACTTTGTCAGCTCAGAAGACCTGCAAGGAACTCCTGTTCAAGACAAACATTGTGGTTACCAGACATGCTTGGAGGATTTGACTATTACTTGAAAACAGTACAAGGTGAAAATGAGTAAGTACTGTGTTTCTCAAATGATGTCTCAAAGAAATTGCTACTATCCACTGTAACTGGGTGTGGATATTTTCTGGCTGGGCATGAACAACCTTTTTCCTAGCTATTTTTGGTCAGCCAAGTATAAATAGACAATGTAGAACAACCAGTATCTTTACAATGTCTCAGAGCTTTGCTGCACAAAGTGCTGTATAATTCTGATGGAAGGCTCTGGATGCTACTACAGGATTTTTCCATATGCAAATTTGAAAGGCTGATGATAATTTCAGGCTTGTTTTAACTGCAAAAGAAAAGAGCAAGCCCAGTTGGCTATAACAGATACAAGGATAGATAATGAAAACCTTGATCTAAATGGCATAAATAAAGAAAACAATCATGGAATCTCAGTCACAGAGAGAGGACCTACCTTTATGGGACCAGATGGAAAGAACAGCCGAAGCATTTTATCAAGTTTCACCAATTTGTGTAACCAGAACATGCCAGAACTAGGGTGGCATTTCCTACCTGTAATCTTTTTCTTGCCTGAACTAGTAGGGCAGGAATACATTTTGACAAGCCATTAGGCTTAAGGAAAACACTCATTTTAGGTATCTAACCTACCTTACACTGCTGCACTCCTACACACCATCACTTTGACAGGTACCCTCCACATCTAATGTTTTATTTATTGAGATGTGATGTTAATTGCAATCAAAGTGCAATACAGGATGAGGAGACAAAATTTAGATTTTGAGCTTCCACAAATATAAACATCTACAGGCATCTACATCAGGATTTAAGTTATCTCACAGGCACAAAAGTTGCACTAATACAGCTGTAAGCTTGTACAATTCTACACACAATTGTGAAAGACAATATAAAGGTAAAATACTTTACTCTTGTACACAGATGTGTCTATTAAGGTGCATTCTTTGATGATATATATGCTTGCAAACCATATACTGGGGTGTTTAGAAAACAGCACTGATCTTGCCAGATACCAAATGAAAATTTAGTAAAAAAAAAAAAAAAAAAAAGAAATAACTAGTACCTAATCTTCAAGGTTAATTTTAATTCAATGCGAAATTCCCACTTGAACTTCCAAATTCAAGATATACAGTTATCCCAAATTACAATGATATGGGGGTTTTGCACCTTTTTTATATCACAATAATTCAGAAACTGGCATTGGCTTTAACCCAAGAACCTCAAGGAAGGAGACCATGCCACCTTGGACAGTTTTTAAAGACTAAAATACCTGATAACAAGTAACATTGCACTGCTATGAAAACTGTAAAGGGACTGTCCACACTTAGAGTCACATTTACAAGTCAGATGGACAAGCTGTAGCCAACGAGCAGCTTGGCTGCAGAACACGAGAGTAACTCACACGGCATCAACTGAGCTGACTAAGTTACAAATTAGTAAGTCAAGCAATTGAAACAAAGACCCTCTTCCCCTCTGCCTTTCAGCAGCAGGGGCATCTGGAAGAGCCTGCATGCAGCTGGCACATCCTGGGCTCCTGGGGACTGGGCCACTCCATCCTCATCAGCTACAGGGGCTGCCTTTGCATCCTCAAGTGCAAGGAAACTGTGAAGCTGCAGAGTACATAGAACAGGCTGAACAGAAATAAAATCTCTCCTCTGAAATGCTTGCAATTAGACCCCCCCTCACAATTAACATCTCATCTCTCCTGTTTCAGTCATAAACAACTTTTAACTACCAAATACATTTCTTGCTGGAGGGGAAACTCAAACTGACTACAAACTGATGACAAGAAGGATCTGCTTACTCAAAACTAACTTAGAATTTATTAAAAAACCAGAGTAAGTACCATTACATTTTAGCTGGATGAACTGAGGCATACATGAAAAACCTGAAGCCAACACATGGTCTCAGATGTGGCTTCTTTGAAGTAAAAACTACCAAATTTAATGATATAAACCAGATCTAGATTACTGAACTAAGAAATACCAGTAAGTGCTGTAGGCAACCTGAATGCCTTTACACTGAGGGCTTGCTTTGGTATTTAGTCAGGAAAGTTATCAATTCTCTTTCATTTGAACAGTGCAAAACTCATAAACATTTCTTATGGCATTCCTAGAGATTCAGAGACAGACAGATGTATGATAAATACAATTTAATAATCTATTTCTATTTTAAACTCTTTTCTATTTATATTTGATTTTATATTCTATATTTCTAGTCTATAACTATTTCTACAATCATGATTTGAAAGACAGCAGACTGGCTCAACTCTTTTGTTTCCCTGTAAATAAAGATGCAAAGGAAAAAAGAAAATGCTCTCAAATTTCAAAATACCTTCTATTTACTGTATGCTCATGCTCTTTTTAGTCATTATCTTAAAAGGTATTTCTAGGATTTTTTTTCAGTGATATTTACATACAAACTGAAGAATCCAGTAACAAACATAAGGGACCACTTTGAACATGAACTTCACACCAGTCATATCCATGGCAAACTATTATCTCTGCAATCTAGGAGTCTCAATTTTCAAGATTTAACCTCAATGTTCTTTAAACTTAAATTATACCATCATTTGCGGCACAACTGTACCTATTTCAGTGCTTCAAAGAGGTTACTTGTAGTATAGACAGAAATTAAGTCCTGAAGTACTACATAGCTAAACAGTCAGGTGGACAGTCACTGCCAAAGAAATAACTAATAAAAAGTTAAAAGTTAGAGCAATTAAGTGAAGAAAAAAAAGTAGACAGATACAGCTCTCAAAATACCTGTTATTAATACATTAAAAGGCAGCATAAAAGATTCTTTACATGTTTAACAAAGTCAAACCCCTCTTTCCCCTGAGATCAAGGCTAAATCCAGTATAGGAAAAATTTAGATAAAAGAAAATACTTTAAAATTAATTACAGAATTAGAAGTACTCATTTATTTGTGGACATTTTTATGCATTTGCTTGGGGAGCAGCAAGCAGCAGAATTACCTATCATGCTGGTCTGGGATGAAACACATTCCTGTGGACCACTTTTTAGGTTTTTTTATATTTGCCCCTTTTTTTTTTTTTTTTTTAAGAGGAATTTCTGGAAGAAATGGGGAAGTAACCAGAAGTCCACAAATACCTCCCCAAGCTCCAGGCACAGAAATTTTCCTTCCACAAAAACATTACAGAAAAGTAAAAAAGTAAACAAGAAATCAGCATTAATCTTTCAGAATTCATTAATTCAGAATAGAAATGGAAAGAACTCAAACAGTGGCACAGTAGGGAGGAGAGTATTGCGGCATTAACATGATCCCATGTTTCCTAGGAACTCTTAAAAAATAAAAATCCCTAACCAGAAAATGATAGTTGTATAGCACTGATAGAATAACTAAACTATACTTTCTGTACATAATGGAAAGATTCATAAAGCTTTTTCCACTCACCACCCTTCAGAAAAAAGAATCCAAGCAAAAAACCCCAAAGAATGAACACAAACTTCTACCAAATCTAAGTTTAATTTCCCCATTTACTGCTGCTGAAATCACTGTTTAATTCCAAAATTTCACAGAACACTTTACTAAGCAAATACACTTCCAAGCAAAACCACTTTCCAAGATTTACTTTGACCTGTTTGTACTTCAGGGCAAAAAATTGAGCTTTTACAAACCAAAGTTAAAATGATGGATATTCAGGACTATATTTGGGACTCAGCTCAACACAGAAAATAAAGGACTGTAGAAAAGACTGATCATGTCTGGATCTGCAGCATCATTTGTGCACAGCTCCAGGGGAACACTACTAGCTGAATTTCAAGTTACCTTAAGAACTGTTTTGTGCTAATATTCTGTGATGCTCGGAGGTTTATTATTTAATAACAAACAAAACAAAAATCCCACTCAATGAGCCCAGTAAAGAGAATAAAGCTGGGACATCAGTGACAATTTATATGTTTACCTGGCTGTGCAGAATCCACACTAAACGCAAAGCCAATACAGCTATCTCAGTCAAAACAAGAATTTAGCATTTGAAGCACAGAAAAATAACTTGCCTACTTAGCATTAAAAAAAAAGTGAATACTTTGGCAATTTAAACAGGAAAAAACCCCAAATCTACAAAGAACACAACTACATAAATTCTGCAAATATTTTTATGTATCACTGAAAGACACAACACAAGTGTGACACAAGGAACATTTATCGGGTATCTGTCTTCAGAATGTCAAAAATCCCACTATAACTCAAGGAGCCAGAAATGCTAAGGGGGACAACAAACAGTAAAAAACAAAATCACCCCCCCCAAACAAACTCCCAAAGTGAAGCAAGCAAATCAAAACCAAACATAACTAACAAAATCCCAAATGCAAACAAATCCCCCCCCCACACACACTGAATATAGATCTAATTATGATTAACTCTTTAGTTTTTATTAAATGGTTTTAGGGTGGTTTTTTTTTAAATCATCTAAAACATGTCTGCAGTGCAAAACATTTAAGCATTTTTTTTTTAAGGTGATTGTACCTGGACAGTCTTGCAAGTTAAAAAGTCTTACTCTACAGTTTGGATTTCTGTAAGTTTTCATTTTTGTTTGTTTTTAAATGATGCCTTAGATAACACTTCACACAGGGGTTACATAACTCTGCTGATGTCAGTTTTACTTTGTCTCAGGCCTACTAAGCTGAATAATTACCAACACATCTCTACACTGTGCAGGGTCTCCTTCTCTATCAGGAATGGTTTTTGTTCCTACACTCATGAAGGTGTTTTTTTCTCACCCAGAAAGGCCACATAACTGTACTAGGGATTGTGAAGGAGGAGAGAAAACAGAGGTCCAAAAGTAACAGAAACCCTTATCAACTCTGTTCATTCTCCAGCCACTCTCTGCAAATCCCAGTCTCAAAGGGCAAACAGCAAAAAGAGGAATATTAACTGAAAAGCCCTGTTAATTAAAAAAAAAAAAACCTACTAAAAAATGTCAATTTGCATGATAAATCTTCCTCAATTTTAGATGGTTCTCCTAGTAGCATTCTAGCAAATCTTTGTGCAATACTACACATTACCTTTAAATATGATCCATAGTATTTTGTTACATAAGGACTATCACACTGGCTTAAAACAGTAATCTCTTGCTGTATATCTTCTATTTCATCTTCTGCTTCCTCAAGGTCTATGATTTTTATAGCAACCACTTGCTGTGTCCGATTATCAATTCCTTTAAAGACTTCACCAAAGGAGCCTTTCCCAATGCGTTCCAGTTTTGTGAAAAGTTCTTCTGGGTCTGCTCTGTGGTTCTAGAAAAAGAAAAAAAAAAAAAAAAAGGAGAAAAAAAAAAAGACACATGAGTTACTTAATTTACTTCCAAGTTATTAGCCCTCATTACTTCACAAGAAGCACATCATCCAGATTTATCATCACCAGAAGGGTTGCATCAGATAAATTTATTTCCTGCACACTAACTCCTAATTCAGCTATTAGTTACAGAATGTACATTAGGCAACTCTGTCAAAGGTAAATGAGCCTTACTGGGGAGAGAGTTGGGTACAAACCTCATTTCACTTCCTCACATAACAACCCTTTAAAATCAAAGAACAGAGCTGTCCTTAATCCTGTCTGTGCAGTAGACTGGGGAGTGCAACTAGTGGCACAGGAGCACCAACATCATCACCCAGGCTGAAAAGGTCAGGCTTCCCACCTGGCCAACAGCCCGGGGCAGACACAGCTCCCTATCCTGTAACACAGTGATGGGTGCTCAGGAGAGGATGGCATGACTTGTGTTCACTGCTGGACTGAGATCAGGTGAGACCAGGTGTCTCCAGGGCAGGTAAAGTGCTGACAGAAAGCTGAGTAAAAGGAGCTGAGAGATGAGCATTGCTGGGGACACCCGGCCTGGAACCTCTGCTGAGTAACTACTCTTAGGATCAACAGATTGGGGATTATAAAAACATTTTAAATTTCTCAGTTCTACTCAAGTAGTCACGAGGGAAACAAAAAGGAAACAAATTTTCATTTTCCCTTCAAGATAAAGCATGCCAAGGGGCTGCTTAGTGAACTTTGTGTATCCAAAAATGACAGCAGTGACTTCTGAAGGATATGGATGAACACAGGACTTTGGACCAGAGTACAAAAGTTTACAAGGAAGTGTTTTGGAGGGATAAGCCAGTCACGCCAAAAGGACAGAACAACCTAAGCTTTGCAGAGCAACAGAATTGAACATATTACTGCTGTCAGAACTGGACAACTTACTGCAGAAATCAGTATTTGATAAAGAAACACCCGCCCAAAAAAAGCCCTCTAATTCAAGAGCAAGTTTTGAAAATATGAAGGAGATGCTTTGCTTTACGTTTTTCTTGCACCCCAAAACTCAGAACCAGCAAAAGAAATGACAGTTTTGGTGAAAGCTGACAGACACCCAAAGCACAAACTACCAACATAACCACATACTCAAGTATCAACATGAAACTCCAGAAAACAACCTCACACTGGTGTTCCTGCAAACTCATGAGAAAACCTTTACTGGGAAGAAAAACCCATTACAATTTAACCTAGGCCAAAATGGACAGTCTCATTTCCTTAGAACTGGGCCCTTATTGTTGCATCTTCCCTTCCACCAGAACCAGGATCTATTCCACAATATGGTGAAATGAATCAGGAAACAGATTTAGCTAAGAGTTAAACCATATGATGTGCCAGGTTTATTTTCAGCTGAATCAGTTCACTGCTCATATAGACCAAGATGTCTTTTCTGCAATCACAAGGGGAGGGAACATGAAGTAGTACAGCAGATTCATGCTGATCTGTGGAGTTAAGATTATTAGACTTTGCAAACAGACAAGACACATCACTGCTCCTGAGCAGCACATTACAGCAAGAAAGAGGAATTTGAATTTATCCTTTGTCTAGAATGAGCTAACTGCTGTTCTGCTCTATTAGAAACAAACAAAAAAATCTGAGAAATAGTTAAGCAAAATAATTTTTATTTTGTTCTGTTGATAGAGCCAGTGAAAGATTTAAAAATGAACAAATAATCAAAGCATATGAAAAAAAAAAGTACTATTTGGTTTGAAAGCTGTGAGAACTATTGTTGTTATACTGGGAAAGAAAATGACTGAAGGCTTCAGGTGCTCATAAAGCTTTTAGTTAAAAAGGTCCCAAAACACCAGTAAATCTTCAGACTGCCTGAAGGTAACCATACTGCCACACACTACTACACCAGCTCCTGCCATCATTTCATCATTAGACTAAATCAAGACTTCATCAGACTAACAAGCTTTTTTTTTTTCTAAAAAAAAAATAAAAATAAAAATCTGAATTTCAAATCTTTTTTCAGACATGTTTCAAAAAGTTATTGTAGGGACAGGTGCTGCAAAAGCAGCAGCAACTGCCACCCAGCCTTTCCCTGCTGCCAATTAAACTGTCAAACTGTCCTTCAGCCAGGAATGTAAAGTGTTCCTGAACTGCATTTGCTGCAATCAGGAATTAACTGATAGTTCTCCATCTGCAACAAACAAAGACACACACAAAAGAAACAATAGTTAAGAGATAGGATTGATAAAACTTTTCGCAGACCCTAAAATGCTCATCTTCACAAAAATCAGCTTCAATTCAACACACTGGGGTTTTCAGGAGTCATTCATGCTTACTGATAGCTATTGCTGGTTTGAGATGAGACCTGTTAAACACTTCCAGACAGATAAAAGAAATGCAATTTAATCACAGACACACTCAGCTATCCAGCCCTTCAAAAATGTCTGATCAACTCAAAGGGCAAACCTGGATTTTGCTTTGGGAGAAACCTTGAGCAGAAAATTCCTTTGGGCTCCTCAGCGGAAAAGCACATCACTCCTTCCCATACACCATCATCAATAGAACAAACCAGGCCTATAAACTCTTCCCCCCAAGCTATGCCAGGTGAATCAGAGCTTTAAAGGCTATTTTAACTTCCAACAATTCCTGATGCCATTAGGTGTGAGTGCTGGAGTACAGGGAGACATCAGTCAGGGCTGGACTTCCCCACACTGCAGAACTCCCTGTTCATCCCTGGGACAGACAGGTGGAACAGAGGGATATCAGAGAGGAACAAACTGTGCAGGACTGCTTGAGGAAGGAATCATTTCTTTCTATTCTCAGAAAATCCTCTCACAGCAAGCAAAGTCACCTTTACAGCTTCTGTTACTCACTGAGGCTGACAAAGGACTGTAGGACATTCAAGGATAAGGACAAATATTTCTGACCAACTATGGATAATACTGAAATAATGTCTTTTGGAAAGACTTCAAACTTGTAACACTACATAACTTAAAACATGGCCCTAGAACAAAGACAGTATTTTGAAACAGATTTGCTTTTACCTTTCTTAATTTCCTTGGTTTTCAGCCTATTGTTCTACAGGAATGTTTTTCTACAACTAATAAAAACAAAACCAAACTTTAAAAGACTACTTTGTAAACAAAGGTATAGAAAAGGATGGAGATATATTTTATACAAATAAAAGTGTGTGTGTTTATATACATTCTCAATATATACCAGTAAATCTGTTCAATACAGCTCCAGCTAAGCTTCTAATATGGCGGAAAGGAAGATTTTTACATTATTAACACACTGACCAAAACCACCAACTCCTTGTTCTTTCACAGATCTTTCACTGATTGGGGAAAAGGCTTTGAAAGATGCCTGCATGAGTAACTGGTTTTCTTTTTTTAAAATAAATACTGGTTTCCATGGGAAGCCATGGCAGAGGGTAACACTACAAAAGACAGTTTTATGGACTCCATCATCACCTCTCCAAAGATAAGACCTACAAGTGGACAAATGAGGCAGAGAATGTCTTGCTCTTCCCCTCCCTAAGCCTGTTTCCACAGACAGAAGCAGCAGCAAGTTTAACAAGCACAGGCACATTCACATGCCAGCATGACTAACAGCACCAGCCTGACAGCACAAGCCCTCTGCATAACTTCAGAGGCCACCATTTCACCAGCCCAGCACAAAACACAGCCTGGGACTTCACTTCTCCTCTCTTATCCAGCCATGTCCCATTCCTGTATGTTTTTACACACAGGTATGTACACACACACACACACAGTCACACAATCCAGCTTTGCAGGGACCTCAGGAGGCCACTCAGTGTGACCACCTGCTCAAAAGTTCCAAATAAAAAACACCAGTGCAATATTTTTACCAGCTTTTTTTTTTTTTTTTTTAAATTTCTGCCAGTTGTTGCATCAAGGGTTCTGCCAGTCTGGCTTATATAAGCCTTTCCCTTTGATTCCAATAAACACGTTTCTGTAGCAAAGTCCTGGCTGTGTTCTGCCTGCTGATTCATCTTGCCACCTCTGACCCTTCCACGTACCTGTTATCCAAATTCTGCATTCCTTCTCTGAAGCAAAGTTAAAACACTTAATATCTAACTTCCAAGATATCCAGACATCTGATGACACACCAAATTAGAAGAAACATTATGTCAGGCTACTTCAGGGCCTGTCAGTGTGGGGTAACTCTTTTACAGAAACAGGTCGTCTGAGAATGGTCATTAATGAATTTCACCAAAGGGTAGTGAATGAAAAAAAATAAAAGCTTCTGTTTTACAAAGCTTTGTCTTTCCAAAGGATTTTGGACAGAGACTGAACTAATGCCTTGAGTCTAATAAAATAAAACCCAGCATCCTTTAGGATTCTCAAGGCAAATAATTTAGCAACCTTGTGAGAGTTCTTCTAAGTAGTCTGTCAATGTGAGGACAAGTGTCCTCTTGTCTTAACAGCATTTCTAAAACCTGACCCAGAAATGCTGTTAGACTATCTGGATTTCAAGCATCTCTCAGGTTTTATCTGGAACAGAGGTTTTCTTAAAATTGCATCAGCGCTACAGAATAGCTCACTTACACTGGGGCACGTTACCCAAACATGCATTTCATCAAGATACAACAATTACTTCAAAAGATTTCATAAAAGGTTGGTAAGAGAAGACCAAAGAGTTTTTACTCATATATTTTTGAAGTACACACTACTATGGCAGCCCAAATGCTTCTGGTGTTTTTGGAAGCCATCAAACTACCTGGGTTTAAAAGACTGCAATTTCAAGCAACTGCTCGCTAACAAAAACCTGATCTTCATAGTCAGGGAGCAGAGAAAGGTAAAACACTGGAGAAAAGAGTTATCTTACAGAGAAGGTGAGGAAAAGAAGGAGGTTGTGTTATAGCAAAGCAGTTAAAAGGAAATCAAACCAAATCAAAAAAGAACACCTGCCACCAAAAAAAGACACCCCACCCCAGCAATTAATTTGTTGAGCAGCCTCACGGTTCCATCAGCATCCAAATGCCAGATCAGAAATGTATATCAACACTGCTGCTGAGCCAGCACACACTGCACCTCTGAAGTCCCACTGTCTGAATTAAGGCTAACAATAAAATTAAACAGCAATAATGAGACCTAGTTTATTGTCTGTAAAATCTCCAAGGTACCTTTTATCGTCTTAAGAATGAATAAGTGAAATTCAATGAGTAAAAAAGACACTTGAAAGTCAATAAAGCAGATTAGAAGTTAAGGCATTTTATCTATTCCCAGCATTTATCTGATTCTTGCAAAATACTGCAGCTGGGTTTAACACAAAGAAATCACAGGCAATCAGGAAAGCATTTATCTATTCTCAGATAATAAAGCACCTCTTAATTCTTTTTTTTTCTGATCATACCCCTAGAAAAAAAGAAATTAAGAGAGATTGGCAAATGTGATAGGCTATGGTACATCTATGGTAGTGTCCTAATCAACAGATACCTTCCTCTTAGTCGAATATCTTTCCATAAACTATCTGCATGTGGTTTCAGATATTATATATAAACACATTAATTATACACCATGAGTATTAAATTATACAACAATATATATTCACATACATTATATATATTTCCATATTTTACAACCATAAAGAACATTTTACTTCTTTATAAAAAAACCATCACAGATAGTGATAGATTTTAATTCCTGGAACTCTTCCCCACCACCCTCTGCCAATTTTATTTTAAAATCTTATTGCAATTCAAGTTACTCACAGAAGCAGTGCCATAGGCACGTGTGTATACACAGAAATTTAAATAGTTTGAAGTTAATGAAGGCACAGGTGCAGATCCATTACTACTTACAAAGAATCAGGAAAAAAATGAACCTGCAGACATTCAAGACAAGGGTGGAACCTGTAGACATCTCTTTTTTTCCATCACACTCTTGCCTCTCAGCTACTCTGACACGTTACTAAACTCTGATTCTACTCTGCAGTCCAAGACCCAAATATCAGCATAGTAGATACCTGACTACATTTAGTGAAACTGTGTGATACATACTGAAGAGCAAATTATTTCAGCATCAAAAAACCCCCTGATTTTATCAAACTTTTACATTTTCTACAAGCTTTTCTACTCAACAGGCAATAAAAACCAGACCTGAGTTTTTCTGTCCTTAAATGGGACCTGTATGGAACACCTCCCTTACCTGACAATGCCAAGAGTCATTGCCATTTTTAGTGAGAACCTGGAGAACTTCAATGTAAAAGATCAAAAATAGGAAGGAAAAACTCATGTGGCTTTGTTTTCATTAAGTTAGCCATAAGATGAGCTGCCTGAAAATTCGCGGCCACCAAAACTCTAAAATCAGCATTGAAATCCACCCATTCTCAGGTTTTTAAGGAAAGAATCCCCTTTTATTCAGATCATCTCTGACCTGTGGCAGGTGAGAGCTGTCAGTTGTGCATTATGCTGGAAATGGAAACCACTGAAGTCACTTCCTCTATTCTTAGCTTTTCTTTCACTTTGGTAACACAACACGAAGCAGCTTAGGAAACAGCATAAAAATAAGCAAAAAAAAAAAAAAAGAATAACACCACAAGTCCCAAAGATTAGCTTGTTAACACAGGCAATTAAAAAAATTTACACCAATTACTTATGAAGAGCCCTCTGCACTGAGGAAATTTCTCATGACAGTGAGTTTCTCTGTAACTGAACATCCTACATGTCCTACACTTCAAATAGATTCCCACTTACCTTCCATTCTATGTATCTGTACCTTTAACCACTTTATATCTTTTAAAAAAATTCCTCTAACCACTGTATACCGCTGCATATCCTTCAGCATCTGCTCACATCTCTGAGAGCATGGCCTACCAAAAATGTCAGAGGAATTAAGGAGGGAGGACAAATTATCCTTCTCTTGGATTTGAAAAAGACACGAGTGGCTGAATGTTCTCTATCTAGAAGGATGGATATCTTGAAATGGAGACAGAAAGCAGTTCAAGAAATCAACAGGTTCTGGTATCCATCTGTTCTGCACTTCCTAGAGTTCAATACACTCATCTTTCACAACAAATTTAATCTTTCTCTGTTGAACAGTGTGGGACAAGTGACTGCTGAATGAGGAACTCACCCACTTAAATGAACCAACCTGAATTAGAAGTCAGAACATAGAGGACTGCTGCAATTTCTCATTGCTAAAGAACACTTGCAACCTCTCCATTTTAAGAACTTCTTTGCCAAACCTCATCTGCAGAGTGATTACAAAAGCCACATCTAGTAGGAATATGGAAAAATAACCATTTATGGGCTGCAGCCTACTTTTAGCAGTGTGCCTTTCCTTTCAGCACAGTCTGCTTATCACTACATAAACAATTTTTTTTACTTTTGCCACACCCATTTAAAGGAACAACTACATCAGAACTCTGACAGCAATAAACTATATCATTATGGCACTCCAACAATTTTCTTAATATTTAAAAGGTTCACCATCTAGAGTTGAGTGGCAACTGCTACATAAATTTGACAGGCTTCCTCACTCTGTTTTAGAAGCCATTTTATCATTTCTTATGTGCAAGTTAGAACCAGAGAGACAGATTTTCCTTCTGTAGGAAGGAGGATTAAAACTCATCCTGTAAACCAGTTAGAAGAAGAAAAAAAAAAACAAAAACCAAAATTCAGGTTTCTAATAAGTCAGTTCATAAGCTAAAAGGAATTATCAAGACTTCAAGAATAACACACACGTGTCTTTGCTAAATCTCTCCACTGCAGAAGTCATTACTTATTTTCAGGCTAAACAAAAAGTGATACAGAAACACACTAGTTGAAAAAGGATGGCTCCAAACCACAGTGTGGGTGGGTTAAAGAGCAACCACAAGTTTCTTTACCGTAGATAAGTCTCCAGGCACAACAAGCGCCTGCAATGAACCCCAGGATTAGAGCACATCACACCATTCCTTTAGTTTTGGGAGGGACTATTTGGAGAAAGGAAGGTAATCACACCAGTCTACTGGAATCCTGATTTCTGTCCCCTCCCCAAAGGCCAGAGGACCACAAGCTGGAGAGCTGCATTCTCCTCCTGAACACTGGCCTTTGATCAGAACAACACTGGACCTGAAGCTATAAAAAGCACGCAGTGAAAAACCAGAAATACAACTCCATAAGCTCCGAAGAAAGCAAGAAACCTCCACTGCCAGAACCAACCTGCCCGTTTCAGGAAACTCCTTTTTCAGTTATTTTGCAGCTCATTCACAGCATGGCAAAGCATCTCATTACATAAAAGGCGAGGGGAAGGGGGAGGGGAGGAAAAGAAACACCCTGAAAAAAAAAAAAGCATCAGATTCTTCTTGCCAACTAGGCTAGAATAAAGCTGTGCAGGAATGTAAAAATGTTCTTGCCGTGACCAGCTGCCAGATGACACCTTCCTAGGTGAGAGATCAACAGCAAGAACATCTTGTTCTCCTCATAATTCTATGTTTTTAATTGATTTACATCAGTAGAAATTCAGCCTTTTTTATTCAGTGTTTTACATTTAGGCATGTTACAACACTCATGGTCACTTCAGGCTGTACAGTGTTTTTATTATTCTGTATTCAGCTCCCAACACAGAAGCCTCCACTGAAACACAACTTGATTCCTAGCAAAGCATAGACACCCTCTGATCCTCCCCCAGTCAACGTTATTCAAATATTCAGAACATGTAACAGTACCCAGTTGAGAGGAAAGCCTGCAAAAGATTGGGGAGCTGAGGGAAACAGTAAAAAAACCCCATTCTTCAGGACTGAACGCATGGTTCTTGACTTCTGGTTCATGAAAACAGTGAAGCCCCTCTGAGCTCTCCAACTCCCCCTTCCACAGCTCAAGCGTGAAACATGCAGATCTCTGTACACTTTTCTCATTCCTCATTCTCCTTCACTGGTGAACACAGAATTCATGCAGAACCATGACAGATCCTGTCACAAGGATTTTCCAGGTACACTGCCTCATTCAAGGTCACTCAAATCCGTATTTTAGCAACACAAACTCGGTTACTTCTAAGAATGGGCTGAAGTTCTTCAAAGTTTTCCTCATAAAGAAGGAACTAAGTTGATGCTGTGCCCTTTTCCCTAGATATGGACCTGATCAACACAACCCATCTCTGCAAAACCACGTGCAAAAGATATGAGAAAGAATGAGACCTGTAAGCCAATGCTGCCTTGTCAGTACCTTTATTAATAGTTTCTCTGATTGAGTTCTTTTTGCCAAACTTATTTGGCTAGCAATCCTCTGGCAGAAGAGATTTCAGCAAATATCACTAAGTGGGCACCCTTCCCATAAGATTTGAGTCTCTCCTTCAGAGCTAAGGAGTGTGCTCAGTGATCCTCATCTAAGTAGCAGAACAGACTTGTTCCAGAACTGCTAGAAGTTTAAATTTAAAGAACAAATGACAATTCTTTAAATAGAGTGAAAAACTGGTGATGGACCATTAGGAAGGAACTTGATTTTCAATTATTGTAAGAAATAACAAGGAGGATTTGGAACGGCGTCTCTTGACATGATAAGATACCTCACCAACCCTTTATTTCCAAGACAACATACATGCAGCCACTAACCACAGCCTGACAAGAAGTACTTGTTACAGAAGCATTTCAAACCCAACTTTGTACTGTTCATCCTCAACCTCATCGCCCCTAAAACCCACTCCTGAACCCTTCTGTCAACAATTAAACTCAGTCCCAAGAATACACAAGACAAAAACAATAGTCTCTTATCTGCTGTCAGAGTTCATGACTCCTTCTAAATCTGAGAGCAAACAAGTGGTGCTTTTATTACCAGGTTTAAAATTTGTCCTTTTACTTTTAGAGATGTCTGAAAACTAAGGCCAATACTCCTCTCTATCTTCACTATGATGTTTCACAGGTCTCATTGGACCAAATACTGTTGCAGAGGCACATTCAGTCATATGAACTTCCTGGTGGGCCAAGAAGTTTCTAGAGATAAAGAAAACATTCCTCCTCTTAAAACAAGCAGATAAATAAAAATGTTGTTTAATCTGTAACAAAAAATTGCAATACATTACTGAGCTATTACCTGCTATGCATTCTCCCCTTGGAGGAAAAGCAGAAAAGCAAAATAAAACTTTCATCAGGAATTGTAAAACTGAGACACTGGAGTTCAAAAACAGCCAGTGTGAATCTTCTCAATGTTAAAATTCAAGAAAAAAAAAGCACCACAGAATAAAATAATTATTATGTCCTTTTAAAAGTTATAAATCTGGTCTCAGATGTAATGCTTTTACCTTTGGGGGGATATTATCTGCTCAAAACTGACAGTGTATGATGGTACAGAATGACAGAGATTGAGGTGAGAAGAGCTGAGTTTGGTCTATGTGCTCTCTCCAGGTTCAGCTGATTTGTCTCTGAATCCCAGGTCAAAGCACTTCATGTGCCTATGAAACTACAAAATCTGCACAAAAAATACTAGTACATGACTGCTGTGGACTCTTCCTTCTAAGCTTGATAAAAACACCTGCTTTTTTAATTTCAGGTGATGATACCTACACAGCTCCATGTATCAAACACTTCTCAGATCTCTCTCCATTCTCCTCCTCTGACAACACTAAGACAGCAGAGAGATGTCTGAGCCCTCCTTTTCTTTGTCACCAGAGTAACTTATTGCAATGTACAAGATGGAAGAACCAAGTTCAGCCAATGAAGCCTGAGTTAGCAATCTACTGTTTGATAAGGTACAGCTTGTATATCCAGCACAACCAGGAAAGGAACAACTGCAGTGCTGAATTCCACAAATATTTTAATGCATATCTGCTTCAAGCAACAAAGAGGCATGTTCTCCACAAGTCTTAAAACATTGTCTTCCTGTATTCTGCCTGCACTGTGGCTCAAAGTACCAATCAGGGAACTGAAATTGGACAAAACACCATAGTCCACACCAGCTTAATTATAACAAATCTGGTTTCTAGGCGCTGTGGAAGTTTCCTGTTGTGCTGCAAGTGTTAGACTTTCCAGTTGCCCTTAAGTCATGTCTCTCAACAGTAAAAGTTTAAAGCCTTCTCAAACCCACTGCAGAACCATCTGGATACAGCTCAGTCCCTAGGAGAGGAATAAACTAACAGAACTTTGAATGGACCTTTCCCCAAAGGTTTAAGTTCCTCCAATGCTCACTCTCTAAACATTTATGTATTTGACAGCTGCTCTTAAGTCATATTCTTGTAACTACAATGCATCAGGTTCACTGGAAATCCAACACACTTCCAGACTCCCTTTAGGTACCACACACAAACAGTCCATTTCTACACGTGCACTAATTTAAGAGGATTTTTTTTTTCTAGGTCTGTGAAAAAGACCACTTACAAAATTAAATGCTCCCTCTCCTTTAATCTTTCTGTACCCATCCAACTATGCATTAGCTAATCTGCCCCTGAGCATCCTGCAGGGAGGGACTCTCCAGCTGCCAGGCCCAGGCTGCTCAGTAAGCAGTGCCCTACAGCCACTCTGTTAACTGGCAGCACGGAGAGCAAAGCTCACCTTGACATCCAAGTTTGTATTTAATCAAGCAATCCTCCAATTTTGAATCAGAGTACACTGCTGACAGGTCACATGCTTCTGGCTGCTCCACTTTTAGAGGAAGTGAGGCTCTTTATTGCAAGGTAGTCTGAATGCCAACAAAAACAGATGGGGATCAGGTCTAAACAACCTTTCTGACTGTGCTCGAGACTACTGCCATACAGGATCAGAAGATATCAACAAAGCCATGAGAAAGGAAGCAGAAAGTGTTTAGATGAGTAGGATGGATAACAGAGATAATGAAGAATAAAGCTCCAAACCAAATTCCAAACACATGCATGCTAACAAGAAATGCAAATTAAAAGATGCAACAGTTCCATCAGTTAATAACTTAGTATTTCACTGATTAAAGACTTTGCACAACAGATTAGAATAGGAAGAGGGAAAGTTTATATATTAAAACCTTAGCAGCTAAAAAAGGTATTTATTGCTTGAGTGATGCTCCATCAAACTCAGAGAGCAGTTTAGAAAATTTAAATGCTGACACACTGGAAAGTATCCTCACTGTTCACTTTAAAAAGGCCAATTGTTACTCACTTGTAAGTGAACAGTTTTAAGCCTCTTTTATTTGTAAATAAGTTCTAGAGTCCCATGTGAGATGTAGCCAAGAACAGAGGCTCACCAGAAACACATCCATCTGCAAAGACTCACATACTTTAAACGTTCTGATCACTTGAAACAAACAACCCCCTGAACTGTGCATCCTGCCTGCTGGGCAAGAGAAAGACACTTGTGTAGGGGGTCCAACACCTTCACTAGCTGTTCTCATCACATGAGCTGGCAAAGGGCTGTAGCATCTCTCTCCCAAGCAATATCCAAAAATGTTCTGTAAGAGTTCAACTGGATTCCTTGAAGACAGTGCTGGTGAACAAGTTCCTCACAGTGAGAGATCTCAGAGCATTCCAGACTAAGAACTAGTTTGAATATTTGTTTCCCAAGGAACAAAGATACTGTGACATTATTGAGTAAAAGCTCCAACTTGACAAAGCTCACTGCAAACTGTGCTTCACATAACCAGGGCACCTTAACTGTGCTCACACATTTTCCCCTCTCTCTTGGATTCTGTGTAGAATGCCATGATTTGGGGTAGCATGCTTAGCTTCAGAGCACTCATTTCATACACACACTGAGTACTCTGATTTTACTGAATGGGCTCAGAAGTTTGGCAGCTGGATGTTAAAATTGTACAATTGGATCAAGTGGAGTCTTTCCAAAGGAATGAGGAAAATGAACGTGTTTAGGAAGTTGTTTGCACAGGCAAGAATTGGTGGGTATAAAATTTGCTTTTGTTAGGGACACAAGACAGGTTAAACAGAACGTAACCACTACATAAACAAATTGTTCTGTAACTACTCATAAGGGCAACAGATAATACTACCCCTGGGTCTGCCATCGCTGCCAGGGTACTGAAAGTCAGGCTCTGAGTCCACCAAAATAACTCTATGTGATTAACTCTTCTGTAATTTTCCATGTTAAAAGTTTTTTTTAAAGGGAACCTGACTCTTCACGAGATGAAAAATCTTCAAACAGTCAAAAAAGCTTCAGTTATACTTTGGTGATAAACTGCCTGAAATCTTGTTTTTGGAGTATGGTAATTATATAACACATCCAGTAGAGTAAGAAAGAACAGTCAGAGGAATTCCACCTTTCCTATGAAAGTCAGTAACACATAAACTCATTTGTTTTCTAAGCAGTATAACAGAACCATACAGAAGTGGCACCAGGTCTCATTCCCAGGCGAGGAGAGGTGCAGGTTTCCAACAGACCCTGCCCCAAGCAGCCCCGGCAGTTCCCACCTTTCCATGGATCCCAAGGTCCTCCGTGAAGCTGCGCTACGGGCCCGGCGCCAGGTCGGTGGGGAGGGAAGTCCTGCAGCAGGTCCGCCCGCCAGCGCGCCCGGTATGTCATTTACAGCGCAACCCACACGCCCCGAGATTAACTTCATCTCGCCTTTAATCAGTTTGAGAGGCTCTTACGTGCTCCTGGATGCGGCGCGGCCACCCCTGAACAAAGAGGGCGGGGGAACCTCCCGCGGGGCTGCAGGTACGCCGCGCCCGGGGCCTCCCGTTACCTCGGGGCCCCCCCTGCCTCCCTCCCTCCCTCCCTCTCTCCTGCCCTCGCTCCCTCTCCAGGCCGAGCGCGGCCTCCTCTCGGCCCCGCTCCTCTTCTCCCACCCGCGGCCCCCGCGCCCCGGCGGCGGCTCCGCCC
>VXBA01000669.1:556-48507 GCA_013399895.1 Serilophus lunatus | reverse complement strand
ACAGAAAAACCAATACACCTATAGTGCTGTTTCCAGTCACAAATGCCATTTAATGCTGTAGTTGTTTCTAGTAAAAATACAAAATACAAATCTAATCATCTCAGATGTATTCTTGCTGCTGCTGAAAATAATAAGGACAACACAGAGGGAAAGACCATCTTACACATCTTAAGTATCTAACTACAATTTTTCTTCCTCTGGATGTAGCAATGGTAAACTTTGCTTCCAAATTTGAAACCTATAAAAAACATTGGCCCTGAAAATTCTTTCTTGAGTCCCCAAGCTATACTATCTGATACTAAAGCTGCTTGAAATTGTTTGCCAGAGATGAGAGCTGTGGTTGTGTTGATGATCCCTGCCTTCGAAAGCTTTTCAAGATAACAGTCAAGTTCAACTTTTTCTAAGTCTGTATGAACTTTGAGTATAATCTTTTTAAACCTCTTTAAAGCTAAGCTCACCAAGCTTTGCTGGGTTTTCCTTCCCACAACATTTTTTTTTTCTTAGATTTGAAAAACTTCAACAGCCTATCAAGGACGCTGTGAAGAGCCCTGTTTACTTTAGATTTTCCTTAGAAGGAAGAAAGAAGTATGCAAGCTTGAAAAATTGTTTGAATATTTCTTACTGCAAGGTTCAGCTTTGGCAGATTTTGCTCAGTTTGGCCATGCATAGGTCCAAATGGACTGACCATGAGGGGATTAATATTCCACTTACACAAGTAAATTCAAACCTAAATCAGTGTTTTGAATTGTCTCTGACATCTAAATCCAATACTATGGTTTTAACTCACCTTCAAGTTTTAAACCTTAAGCTGAGGTGAAAAAAATATCTATGCCTTCTCTATACTGGCACGGCTTTAAAGCATGTTTCTATCAAGGAAAAAGAAAATAAATCTAGAACATATCTGGATACAATATCCTAACAGTGGCAAATAGCCTACTCCCCTTTGGGACACTGAGTGTTACATCAACCAGTCCTGCAGGCTTTGCTTCAGACGTAGCATGGGTGTCCCAAGAAACTCTGAAGTGTTAAGCCTAATATCAATTACAGTAGAACCATCATTATTATTTCTCTTGTCTGAACTAAGGATAATGGTATCAATTAAATTTAAAAGTGATAAGGTTCCTACAACAGCTGAGGCTCAGGAGAGAGGTCTTAGAGTTCATACTTTCTTCTATGTAAATAAAAAAATATGGAATAAATAAATATGGAATAATGATGGAAAAAATTATGGAATTTTGGATTTCTGTGCTTCTGTCCAAGTCATAGTGGCAATAAATCCTTGAAGAATTGATGAAAAATGTATGAATGCATTTGTACTTTCCCAGCTACAGGCCACGTTTTACACTGTACAGTAGAATTGACAGGAGTATGTCATGAATTTCATATGGAAAGCAGATTTTCACTGTTGAAAGCATGACCAAAATGTATAAAATGTTACAGTCATTAAACACCTTATATATTTCTTCTAGAAAAACATTTCTTCTACTTTTAAAGAACTAACTAGGGCAAAATCTGAATCCTATTTCAATTTCCATCCCTTTAAATCTCCATACTTTTGTATTTTATGTCATGTGGATGAAACAGAAAAATATAAAGACAAAGACATTGAAAAGAAACATTACATTGTAATCACAAAGAATTCTTGAGCAAGAAACCACACATATATTGCTGGTAGTGCCCATCATGCAATAAACTGGTCTTAATGCAGTCAACTCTAACTCATATGATATACTTTAATAGAACTATTCCAAGCAAAATAATATTCATTTCATTGGACTCAAATGATAAATGGAGGAATGGCACTTCTGTTATCTCCATTACTTTAAGTTTCTGTATAAATCTCTGCTACTGAAAATCTCTGCTACTCATTGTTTTCAATACTTATGAATATATCCTCAGCGAGTGTTCAAACATTTATAGCTTGTTTAATTCATAAAGAAATTGTGCTTTAAATATGCTTTTTTTTTCTGCAGAGCCTAGCCCTAATGTGGATCAAACTCACCATTTCATTCCCAGAAAGCATTACTGCCAGTTAAACAGTACCGTTCTCTAGAAGATGTATACAATATTGCAATGTATGCTAAATTCCCAACTGTTAAGAAAAACTGAAGGAAGCAAAAGAGCTATTCTAAGCAAATGTTTCTAATACAGTGATAAAAGCATTCAGATTTACTCTAGGTAACATGTATCATAAAACTGTATTAAAATATTTGCTTTCTAGTAAAAGATTTTTTACCGGTAATGAGAAATTTTCCTCAGAGTTGTTTCTTGTATTTTTGGAAATGCAATGAGATTTTGACATTCATCAGTGTTCTAGAGGCAAAAAAAATTGTGCTAAATAATGTTTTATATGAATTAAAAAGTATAATAAACTACAAGTATCCTTACTTTCCTAGGACGTTCATCTCTGCCTTAACAAGGTAATACCAAATAAAATTGTTAAGATTCAACAAGGAATTTGAGGGATGTATCAAGTTAGCAGAAAAAAATTCAACCAACCAACCAAACAAAAAAAAAACAACCCTGAAGATTTTAATCTACGATGGATTACTATTTTGTCTTTTCTTGTGGTTTTCTTTTCAGACATTAAGAGTTCATTAAGGCCAGAGCCTGAAATGGATTGAGCCAAAATGCTAGTTCATTGCTGCACTGATAGTCCACTGAAATTTGAAATCTGAATTTTGAACATGAGAGGAAAACAGTACATATCTATTTTCTTCTGAGGTCTGTAATAGGTCTGAATATTGGGTTTTTTTCTCCGGGGAGGGGGGATGTTTGGGTTGTTTGCCAGTTAAAGCATTAAAATTGTTTTCTTTTTGAAGAAGCGTGAAAGGAAGCCATTGTCTTTCCCCCGCATACCATGGTCGAACTCTGGTCTCGGCGTCTGCAGAGCTTCTCCTCCTGTCCTCCGCAGCCAGGCGAGGGACCGGGGGATGCGGCGGGGTGGCGTGAAGCCAGGACTGGTTCCAGGACCATCCCAGCCACTCTCCTGGTCTCCCACTCGCCGGCAGGTTTGGCGGGAACCGCTGTCTTGCCTATGGTGAAATCCTGGGCAGAGGGGCGGCGCCCAACACCTCTGTCCAATAGGAAGACAGCCTGGCCAGCAAGACGACTCTGAGTTCACATGATACCAAGAGCCTATAAAAGCTAGAACCCCAGAAGTCCTGCCCCATTGGTCGGCTCGTCGTGGTCCAGATAACATCAAGTGCCATTCCTCCTGGTCCCTCTCAGCTTCCCTTACCACGCAACACCATCGGAGCTCCAACAGTGGCACCAGAACTCCACCCAGCTGCATCAGTGTGGTATTTGTTCCCCTTTGGTTCCCAGTGGGAGGGTGCTTCTCACTGTTTTGTCTTTCAGGGGCTCCGGGACTGGGAGGTACCATCTTCAAGGCGGCTTTCCCTTCCTTCCCTCTGCTCCTCAGATCACCAGTCTGCTTGGAGGAGCAGTTTGTTATTTTTTTTATTTTTATTTTAATTTTATTGCGGAACATTGTCAGGTTTGTTGTGTGTATTTGGTTAGTGCTTAGAGGAGTCTGTAGGTTTTGTGCCCCATAGAAAATAAACTGTTATCTAGTGTTCAATTCTATTCAGCCTTTCGTCACTGTTGCGCCCCCTAGTGGTTCAAACCACCACAAGGTCCAGTGTTCAATCAAAGAGAATTCCAATTGAAGTAATGACAGTAGAATTATAAAAACAAACCACTATTCTAGAGACATAGCTTACCTTGTGGATTGAGCTATCAATTTATTGGGAAATAAATAAACAACTATTAGACACACAAGAATATTTTGCTAATATAATCATATCTGTACAAATGCTTTTACAAATGTGACTATTCCAGAAACTGATAAAAGTAAAAACCATATTGAGCGACTCATGTTAGAAAATCTCAGCTCTAGACCAAGCCTCATGTGACAAACTGCATCTTAGACTTTGCTACAAAAGTAAAAAAACCTGTAGTGAGGATAATATGGGATATTCAAAGAAGCTTACACTATAACTTGGGAGGTAAATCACATTTACAGAAACATGGCTGTGCTATTTCGTTCATATCACTTCCCTAATTATTTTCAGGTCTACAGGCCAAAAAGAATTATTTTTTACTTTCTTTTGTTTGTTTACTTGCATCTACCTTAAGATATTGCCTTAAGAAAGGCAAATATAATAAATGCTTCTGTAACAAAAGAAGCCCTTAACTTTTTTAAGTTGGGAGGTTTTTTATATGGAGTAGGACCTCTATATGTGTTAGTGGAAACTGTTTTATAGCAGCATTTTTCTTTCTTTTTCATAAGTTAGCATAGTTGTTTTTTTCCTTATTGGCATGTTTGAAGTTTGCATTTTTTCAAAATAAATAAGCAGACAATAATGGTTAAATTAGAAATACTGTCAGAAGTAATGAAAAGTGAAGGGAAAGTGCAATGTGGTATATTGCTAATCTCTTAGAAATAAATTGTTTTCTTTAAGAAAACAAGCAAAAAACCCAAAGCATCTACTTGCAATTTAAATAGTAAATGTACTACATGATCTGGCCTGAAGGAGAGTATACAATCCAGACAGGAACATTTCAGACTCATCTGTTTATTTGAGAAGCCTGATGCCAACAAATATGACCAAAACACACACATCTGTACATAGTTTCATATGTAAGAAAATAATACTTTCCTAAAATTCTACTTCATAAGGACTTACAGGTGTGAATGAAGACTAAAGAGAAACATTAAATTAATAAAGTGGAAGTTCAAATCTGATTAATGGAATTATCTTCTTGCATAACATGTTTATACTTTGAAATAGCTTGCTACAAGATCAGCAACCTAGCAAAATTCAGGAATAATTGGAATCTTATGTAAGCAGTAAGAATATCTGCTCCAGAAATTTGAAAAAAGCCTGCATCAGTACTATAATGCAATCTATCTCCCATCTTCAACCTTAAACTGAGACAAATCATAATGATTCTTCCTCACTCCATCCAGATTTTATTAGCAAGAATAGGAAGACATCTAAAGATAATGTATTAAAGGAAAAGAATAAAATCCTACTATTAAAAATTCATCTACAAACATCCCTGAAACACACCACCAAATTTGTTCAGAGATTATCGTTAAGAGCTGAGAAGTGCTGGGTGACTGTTGTAGTAATGTCATTATTGATAAAAGTTACTTTGATGCTAAAGGAACTCTAAAAATTATACTGACTGGATTTTCACCTGCTCAAGTCTGTCCATGTGCTCCTTTGAAAAAACATTCCAACGTTCACAATAGTGTTTGAATGTGTCCCATTCTAGACTTCAAGTTTCCATACAGAGGCAAAAGCATATGATAGTGCTAACAGAAAACACTTCAATGATAGAAAAATTAACTATATGTCAAAATAGATTATTATGCTGTGGAAACCAAGAAAAAAAGCTGCTGGTTCTGACTGGGCCACATCTACTCATGCCTAACCAAAAATTCAACACAGAAGTAGCAGGAGCATGTGGAAGAGAATAAATTCTGACCTTGTTCCAAGATGCATGACTGAAACACAAAGGCAAACTGAATCCAATAACAACCACTGGAGCCAGGACCATAAAAAATAAAAGAATAACGTCAGGCCTCACTCTGGAAAATGTCACGAAACAGCCTCAATACGTTCATTTTTAATGCTTCAGAAAGGGCTAATCTGTAATTAAAGCTTTACAAAAATTCAGGCTGCCTAGACAGAAGAATATGGAGTTTGAAAGCCTTGACAAAATAATGCAAGGTCAAAGTAAGAGAGACTAGTGGTTCTATTAATACAACAAAAGAGCAAATATCAAAGCAATCTCTGGAACAATTGCAGTAACTAAGTCACTACATGTCAAAAATGAACAGCCATGCATAGCAGAGAAAAAGAGACGAGAGGTTTATGCAGAAGAGAAAACCCAAAATTTCTCTGTCACATTGCTAATCAGCAATGTAGCTGATACATGTTCAGCAACCGAATGGAATTCATTCCTGAAAATAAATTTTCTTTCAGTTCTGAATGCATCATGTAAATGGGGAAAAAAATTTAAAAAAAGGACTTCAAAGGCAAATGCCATTCCACAGTCCAAATCCATATCTGTCTGTGTATGATACTGATGAAAGCAAAGTGGAAATGGAGTGATTTGATATGCCACTGCTGGGATTAGTTCTGATGGCAACACTGCGCTGTCCAGTAACATTAACTGTGTTGCAGCATGATCCAGCTTCCTTGTGGTCTGCAAGGGTCTTTCCTTTCACTGGAATGGGAAATGCATCATCTTCTTAATAAGAAGGGAAAGACTGAGGAGATGACAACCAAAATAGCGGAGGGCTTTCATTGCCACTGCTGTCAGCCTAGCCCAGTATACAGACAAGTTGCATTGGGGCAGCATCAACCTGAAATGAAAATTGTGTCTTTAGTGAGTCACAGACTACAATTGTCTCCCAGCTTCTCCAAATAGAATGACTCTCAGTCTGCATCCAAACCACTGTATCCTCCCTGTCGTATTTTATGTCATGAGGCAAAGTAAAGATGGAAAGGTACTTTGTGTATTCCCCACTCCTGCATTCCCTGGTCATCAGATTGAAGAACTACGTCTCAGTGGAGCCATCTCTCTTCTAAATACAGGTGTCACAGCTGTGGCATGCCGGGACAAAACTATATCAGCACAGTTCCCTGTAGGCTGAAAAAGCCATGGCCTGACCCCAAGTGTTACTCTTTTCTGTATACATGTGATAGAGCAATAGGTCTAATAAAAATATGACAGACACAAATCAGTAGTAATAAAGGCAGTGGCTACCTTCTTAACCAATATGTGCCGAGGTTCTTTTAAGAAAATAATGCTTCACAATAGCTATACCTTTAATTCTTTTATGCTATTTTCCAGCTGAAATGTATTTCAAAGCACTTCATCTGCTTAGTGAAAAAGAGAGGCTGCTGACCTTCCCATTTATAATAACCATTGAGAGGGATTCACTTCACCTAAGCTTGGCCCTATACAGAATAGCCCCCTAACACAATATTCATTTTGGCATCCTTCTTAGAGAATATTGCCTGTATTGAACACTCATTTCAGGATGCGCTGTGTCATGCTATCAAAGAGCCCTATGTATATGTTGTTGGCATAAATCATTCTCCTTATGTCTTTTTGTCCTTTAAGAAAAATCTGTCCTATAAGATGCTGTTTTGATCTCTTTTTAGTTCCTGAGGTTTAGTGTGTTTCAATTATAATGAAATCCACGTTAATTGACCACTCAAAGACTGAGTCTATACTTCAGCCACAAACTTACACATCTCAGCTATTTTTAAAATAGCTGGTCTGGTGTAGCTGCAGTGTAATCAAGACAGTATGGACCTTAGTGCAGCCTAAGCATTTCTCTCTGTATAGACAGTATTATTGTTATTCTTACAGTGAAGTTACATCTAGAATCCATCCTTTAAGGTATGTTATTGTAATTGGAACTCAGAGCTTTTTAAGGACATAGTAAGAAGACTACAAACAAAACAAAAAAAAAAAGGGAAAAATATTTCTCAAGTGATGCAGAAGCTCAGGAGGCCACTAAACCTCATAAAATAAAAATGGCAAAATACCTTTCCCAAAAGCTGTTAGGAATTCCCATTTATGCCTAATATTTTTATTGCCCATCTTAATGATAATACAGTGACATACAATTATAAAAGTTAGGAACAAAACTATTTGGGGGAGTTTTCTGGTCTATTCCCACAGTTTTAGCACCTAGCAGTATTCTAGAATGGCAATAATAAAGCCCTCAAGGAGCATTCTAGTGGTAGTCTTTCTTCTGTAGTAGCAATAATGTTCATCAGGAGGTGTGTTTCCATAGTCTAGAAGAAAAGGAAAAATAACAATTCTCAGATTCCATAAAAACTGTGTTTTAAAACATCTGTCCAGTGTAAATACACGTGAAATAACATTTGAATGATTTTAAAATATCTGAACCACAAATTCTTCAACACATCAAAGTTCTATAAAATACAAAAAATACCCATGCAAGTTACAGCAACAGTGGAAGAGACCTTAGAGACCATCAAGTCCAACCTATAATCTAACAGCAACCTATCATCTAAATCATGGTACCAACTGCCTCATCGAGCCTACTCTTGAACACCTCCAGGGTCGGTGACTCCACCACCTCCCTGGGCAGCCCATTCCAAAGGGGGATCACCCTTTCAGTGAAGAATTTCTTCCTAATATCAAGTCTAAACCTCCCCTGATGGAGCTTGAGACCGTGTCCTCTTGTTTTGTCGCCAGTTGCCTGAGAGAAGAGGCTGAACCCCACCTGACTTCAACTTCCTTCCAAGTAATTATAGACAGCAATAAGGTCACCCCTGAGTCTCCTCTTCTCCAGACTAAACAACCACAGCTCTCTCAACCGCACTCCTCATAGGGCTTGTGCTCCAGCCCTTCACCATCCTCGTTGCCCTTCTCTGGACATGCTCGAGCATCTTGATATCTTTCTTGTACTGAGGGGCCCAGAACTGGACACAGTACTCAAGGTGCGACCTAACCAGTGCCGAGTACAGGGGAAGGATAACTTCCCTAGTCCTGCTGGCCACACCATTCCTGATGCAGACCAGGATGCCATTGGCCTTCTTGGCCGCCTGGGCACACTGCTGGCTCATGTCAAATCTCCCATCCACCAGCACTCCCAAGTCTCTCTCTGTCTCCCCCCTCTCCAGCCACTCCGACCCCAGCTTATGGCTCTTATAGCACAGGGTTACTGCACCCAAAGTGTAAGGCTCGGCACTTGGACTTGTTGAATCTCATCCCATTGGAATCTGCCCATCTCTCCAGTCTGGCCAGATCCCTCTGCAGGGCACTCTTACCCTCCAACAGATTGACGTCTGTTCCAAGCTTGTTATCATCTGCAGACTTACTAATGAAGGACTCAATCCTGTCATCAAGGTCATCAATAAAGATATTAAACAGAACCAGGCCCAACATCAATCCCTGAGGGACACCACTAGAGACCAGTCGCCAACTGGATGTTGACACCATTCACAACCACTCTCTGGCCATTCAGCCAGTTCCTAACCCAGCACAGCATGCTCCTGTCGAAGCCCCGGGCTGACAGCTTCTCCAGAAGTATACTATGGGAGACTGTGTCAAATGCTTTACTGAAGTCTAGGTATACTACATCCACAGCCTTGCTCTCATCTACCTGTCGAGTTACTTGGTCATAAAAGGAGATCAGGTTGATCAGGCAAGACCTACCCCTCCTAAAACCATGCTGGCTGGGCTTTATCCCCTGGTCATCCTGCAGGTGTTGTGTGATTGCACCTAGGATTATCTGCTCCATAACTTTTCCTGGAACCAAGGTGAGGCTAACAGGTCTGTAATTACCTGGATCATCTTTCTGGCCCTTCTTGTGGATGGGTGTCACATTGGCCAGCTTCCAGTCATCTGTGACTTCACCTGTGAGCCGAGACTGCTGAAAAATGGTGGAGAGGGGCTTAGCAAGTTCATCTGCCAGCTCTCTCATCACCCTAAGGTGGACCCCATCCAGTCCCATGGACTTATGAGGATTCAAGTGGTTCAGTAAGTTTCTAACTTCTTCCTCCTGGAATACAAGGGGACTATACTGAACCCTGACCCTATTTGTTAGCATCCAGAAGGTCAAACTTCACCTAGCTTCGTATAGCCAAGCCATTGATTTATCTTTCAATATATTAAATAAAATGAAAACTCTCACATTCACTGTATTTTACTGGAAGCTGGTATATAATTTTACTCAAAATAGAACTATCTCCATGACTGTGCAAAGTTGATAGCTCCAAAGTATATAGTAATTGGTATTGGAGTTCAAAGCATTTTAATCAACTTACTAAAGATAAGTGTTACTGACTCTGGACCTTGTCTAAAGATTTAATACTAGAAGTGTGATTTTGCTCTGAAGAGGCTTCTAATGTCTTTTTAAAACATATGGTCATTTCGCAGAGATAGTCCTTAGATACTTGTTTCACTGTAATTATTTTTTTTTCCTGTAATTTGAATAAGGTTTATTAAAAAATTATTGGAATGAATGATCGCACTTTCTATCGCCATTTATTTGCCTGCAGCACCACTTTTTAGAATTTTCATAATGCAGAAAATGTGATTAGAATAATTTACTGTTCTTCATGAAGAATAAATGATAAAATAATTTATTATTCACACATTTTTACAGAATAAGCTTGTTTGATTACATTGCTTGTCATGATATTATGAAGCTACTAGAACCTTTATGGGTTAAAAGGATACCATAAGTTTTCTTCAGTACATTTGGTCACATTTAGTACAAGCTATTATCATCATCATCATGGCTAGGCTTCAGGAATGAAGATATAGGAAAGGCTCTATCCATGCTCGCCGCAAGCATGCTGTCGGCTAAAAAGGCCAATGTGGGATAAGCAAGCTATGTTTAGTACGTATTTAGTTAGCTTGCATCTGGATCCTACTGGATTTCTGGCAATAGGAATTGTCTTCTTGGAGAATCTGTTATATGTCTTGTGCAAACTTCTTTAGGTTTTATGTTCATTTTCTTCATTTGCTAATATTTAATCTTGTGGAAAATGCCTTGTAGCAAAGGGATACTTTATTTTGTTTTGACATTTAATATCAAGTCCCACTTTACTAAAATCCATTAAGAACCAGGCAGAAAAACTGCCTAAGTTGCATATTCAATGTCAGGCCCAGTCCTCTTTAATATCTTTATTATGTGGATGAGGGCATCGGGTAAGTTTCCAGATGACACCAAATTGGGAGCAAGTGTTTATCTCGTAGAGGGCAGTAGGGCTCTACAGAGGACCCTGACAAGCTGGAGAGATGGACTGAACCCAACAACAGGAGATTTAACATGTCCCAGTGCCAGGTCCCACATTTTGGCCACAACAACCCCCTGCAGCGCCACAGGCTGGGGACAGAGTGGCTTGAGAGCAGCCAGGCAGAAAGTGACCTGGGGGTGCTGGCGGAAAGCCAACTGAACATGAGCCAGCAGCGTACCCAGGTGGCCAAGAAGGTCAGTGTTATCCTGGCCTGTATCAGGAATAGTGTGGCCAGCAGGACTAGGGAGGTTATCCTTCTCCTGTACTCAGCACTGGTTAGGCCACACTTGAAGTACTGTGTCCAGTTCTGGGCCCCCCAGTTTAAGAAAGACATTGCGATGCTTGAACGGCTCCAGAGAAGGGCAATGAGGATGGTGAAGGGACTGGAACACAAGCCCTATGAAGAGCGGCTGAGGAAGCTGTGGTTGTTTAGCCTGGAGAAGAGAAGGCTCAGGGGCGACCTTATCACTATCCACAACCACCTAAAAGGAAGTTGTTGCCATGTGTGTGTCAGTCAGTGATAGAAAAAGAGGGCACTGTCTTAAGCTGTTCCAGGGGAAGTTTAGGCTGGACATCAAGAAAAAAATCCTTCACAGAAAGAGTGACTGGCTATTGGAATGGGCTGTCCTTGGAGGTGCTTAAAAAAAGACTAGATGTGGCACTTAGTGCCGTGGTTTAGTTGATGAGATGGTGTTAAGTCACAGGTTAGACTTGATGATCTCAAAGGTCTTTTCCAACCTAGTTAGTTCCGTGATTCTGTGATTCTACCAGAAAACCATTCTCTATTAATTGTGAGTGAACGCACTTTACGAAATGACTCATTATTCTCCTCCAACAGCAAGGCCCAGTCCCCATCTTCCACTGCATGGTACCACCAACCCTGTATTATGTTCTGTTTCACTGCAGAAGTCAAAAATATGTTATGTTCAGCTCCCTCTTAATGCCTTTCCTTCCACATTGGTTCAGCAATGACAGAAGTGAAATGAGCTTTTTCTAGCACAGAAGTGAAGGAATAGATATTTCCTAAGAGTCAGAACAACTTGTCTCTTTTATACTCTTTTCCTTTATTGAAAGACTGATAGCCTTCAAACTACTTTTCTAGGAACCTCTTAAGAATAGGGAAACGAACTTGTTAAAGACCTTAACTGCAAAAATCTTGGGTTTTTTTATTGTGTTGAGTGCTTCCCAAGTTCTTCCCATGATAATCCATTCACTTTACTTCATAGTTATCTATTTATTGAAGCTGTGCAGCAGCATGCAAAGGGATTGAAGCAGATTCTGTGAAACATATATATACGCACATGTACACATGCACACAGAGTGGTATGCAATGTCTATGTTAGCAACTAGTGCAACACAATCCAGTGGATCTCTAGAGCTGAGTTGAAGTTCTGGCTTCCATACTGTTCCCACTCTATTTAGGCTGAAGAGGACAATACTTCTTGTATTCAGTAACTCCCGGGTCGTTTTGGTCAGCAGCAAGAGAGGTGAGTTCCCATAAGTGCACAATGAAGACCTACAAGGATTCCGACAGTACCTGCATGCTGTCCAATTATTCCGTGCTCCTCTCTCCCTTGAGGAGGTAGTTGAGCCTAGCCATTGTAGCTGGCAAGATTATGATAAGAAGGTTCTGCCAAATATTTATTTATTCACTGTTATCCAAACTGTGACAATCTAAGAGCAAAACACATATTGGTTTTATTTTGTATTGTGTTGTAATAATCTTCTGACACTCCTGTCCTTGTTGATAGAAGCACTGCACAATAAAAATCTCCAGTGGTGACCTGGAGTAAAGGGAATTTCTTGACAGTTTGTTTTTCTAAGTGCCTTTCTTTAGTCTTGCCATCTTTCTGTGTTCTGAGTTGTGAGAGACAAGATTTTTCCCACAGTCCTTTTTTTTTAATGAAAGCTTCAAATAGAAAAGAATTTGTATGATTCAAATAATTTGCCTGAACAGTACAATTAAGCCAACTTAGCTTCTTCAGAAAGAGAAATTGTATCTAAAGCAAGGTTCTCCCTTTTTTTTCTCTGTCTGCTGGCCAGAGTAATTGTAGTCATTCTTTTGGGCTAGAAACAGACAATTAATATAGGAAAAATATATCTAGTATTGATTTAGAAATAATTGTATAATAACTCCCTAAAACTCCTTTTTTTTACTGGCCCATTTTGAAAAATTGTAAAATTCTTCACAGTCATGTGTGTATTTTGTTGAAAAAAATAGCTATATAAGTCCTTTGACTCCTCTAGGCTAGAAGGAAGAAAGAGAATTGGAGAAGTAATGTGGTCTGGACACAATGACAAGAGTAGAAGGAATCCAGTAATCAAAAAAATCAGTGTATCACATTCTAGCAAATTTCCAAATGGTAATATTTCACAGAATCACAGAATCAATTGGGTTGGAAAAGACCTCTGAAATCACTGAGATCATCCCCTTTCAGGTAGTTTTAGAGAGTTATAAGGTCATCCCTCAGCCTCCTTTACTCTAGGTGAAACAACTCCAGCTCTTTCAACTGCTCATCATAGGGCATGCCCTCCACACCCTTTACCAGCTTTGTGTCCTTCTCTGGACCTGCTCCAGCACCTTAATCTCCTTCTGGAATTGAGGGGCTGTCCCGTTTTGAGACAGTAGAGAATTTTATCACTTAGAACAGAAGCTCGTTAAATGAAAAAAAAACAAGATTTATTACAAGAAAAGGGAAAAGGAAAAAAAAAACACAACTATATATATATATTTATAATAACAANAGCTCAGAGGGGGAAGAAGGCTTAGTTGAGGCTTCCAAAAGAAACCGCTGGAGACAGTTTCCCGGGCCACGTCGGAGGCAGGAGAGGGAGAGACCCTTCCTGCGCTGAGCTTTAAAAGCCTTGCTTATCCCCGCCCAGCACAGCCAGTTTGTCCAGTCAGCAAACAGTCTTGAGCTGTTCACTCCTCCCCTTTGCTTGCATCACTCATGTCATGGCAGCCCCCAGCTTAGCCATGCGGTCCCCCAGAGCCTCATGGGTAGGCGCAGGGAATGATGGAGGGTGGTCTTCCAGCGCGAGGAAGCACAGTGGAAATGCTGGGGGGTGGTCCATCAGTCCGTTACCATGACAACAAGGTGGCTCCCAGCTTTGGACGTCTGTCACAGCTCATAACAAATGCATAAGAATTCAAACAAAAGGGGAAAAGAAAACCAAACAGATTAAAACTATAACAGGGGCCCAGAACTGGAGTACTCAAGGAGCAGCCTCAGCAGTGCTAAGTACAGGGAAAAAAATCACTTCCCCAGTTCAGCTGGCCACACTATTCCTGATGCAGGCCAGGATGCCATTAGCCTTCTTGGCCACCTGGGCACACTGCTGGCTCTTGTTCAGCTGCTGTGAGTCAGCACCCTCAGGTCCTTTTACCACTTTTCACCTGCTCTTCTCCCAGCCTGTAGCACTACATGGCATTAATATGGCCAAAGTGTGGGACTCAGCACTTGGTCTTGTTGAACCTCATGTGGTTGGATTTGACCCATCTATCCAGCCTGTCCAGGTCCTTCTGCAGAGCCCTCCTACCCTCCAGCAAATCAACACTCCCCCCACAACTTGATATCATCCACAAATTTGCTCATGGTGGACTCAATCCCCTCATCCAGATCATCAATAAAATTATTAAACAGGACTGGACCCAACACTGATCCTTGGAGGACACCACTGGTGACTGGATGCCAACTGGATGCACCATCACTCTTGGCCTAGTTGTCCAGCCAGTTCTTAATCCAGTGAAGAGTGCACCTGTCCAAGCCATAGGCTGCCAGATTTTCCAGGTATATGCTGTGGAAGACAGTGTCAAAGGCTTTGCTGAAGTCCAGGTATGCTACATCCACAGCCATCCTCTTATTCACTGGGCAGATCACCTGGTCACAAAAGATCAGACTGGTCAGGCTCTTCCCAAACCCATATTTTCTGGGTCTGATCCCCTGGTTGTCCTGTAGGTGCTGTGTGATCGCACTCAAGATGTTCTGTTCCATAACCTTACAAGGCACCGAGGCCAGGCTGACAGTCCTGTAGTTCTCCACATCCTCCTTCCAGCCCTTTTTGTGATGGGTGTCACATTGTCAAACCCAATCATCTAGGACCACCCCAATGAGCCAAGACTGGTGATAAATGATGGAGAGCAGGTTGGTGAGCTCTTTCTCCAGCTCCCTCATCACCCTAGCATGAATCCCATTTGGTCCTACCCATAACAGTGGCTCAGCAGGTAACTTTCTACTTCCTCCCAGATTAGAGTGGGTCCATTCTGCTTCCTTTCCCTGTCAAGCAGCTCAGAATGCCAGTTATCTTGAGGATAACTGGTCTTACTGTTGAAGACTGGGGCAAAGGAGGTGTTAAGTAACTCAGGCTTTTCCTTGTCTTTGATGACTATATTCCCTGCCACATCCAATAAATAATGGAAATTTTCCTTGCCACTCCCTTTACTGTTAATGTATTTATTATTCTTTACAGAAGTGGCCAGATTAAGTTCTAACTGAGCTTTCACCTCTCTAATTCTTTTCTTCATGACCTAACAATATCCTTAAACATTTCCAGAGTTTCCTGCCCCTTTTTCTAAAGGTGATAACACCTTCTTTTTTCCCTTGAGTTCCTGCAAAAGCTCCCTGCTCAGCCAGGTCAGCCTTCTTCCCTGCTGGCTCATCTGTGGGCACATACGGATGGCCTGCACCTGCGCCTTTCTTTCCTAAAGCATTTCTAGCTTTCCTGGGCCCATTTGTTTTTAAGAACTTCTTCCCAAGCGACCTCAACAGGTCAAATTCTACCCTCTAGATGTTCAGCGTAAAGGTTTTCTTGATGTCCTTCTTTACTCCATCAAGTATTGAAAACTTGATCATTTCATTATTGCTGCGCTCAACACAGCCTCCAGCTATCACATCTCCCACTAGCCCTTTCTGTTTGTAAACAGCAAGTCCAGCAGGGCCCCATCCCTGGTAGGGTCACTTACCATCTGTCTGAGGGGTTATTTCCACAAACTCCAAGAATCTCCTGCTTCTGTTCACTGTGTTGTTTCCTGCAGACATCTGGCAGGTGAAGTCTTCCAGAAGAACAAGGGCTAGCAATCTCACTTAAAACATGTTTTTCACTTGTATGAACTGATTTTACAGCTTTTGCCAGGCTAAAACTATCCAAGAAAATATTGTTACATTTTAAAATGTGACTCCTAGTGCAATTTCATAGTAGTACAATATACTACTCTCAGATATTCTTAGCAATCACAGTTGCAGCATCCACCAGAACTTGACCTGCATGACAGGTAGGATACTGCTTGTGTTCATACAGATCCTCTACCATCACATTTTGGAGCTTAGCTGCTCGTTGACAAACAGCTGAGCAGGTGCCAGAGATGGACTGGATCTCTAATAACCTTACCCTGGAAAGAAAAACTGTTCCTGATAGACAATTTACTAACTAACTAACTAACTAACTAACTAACTAACTAACTAACTAACTAACTAACTAACTAACTAACTAACTAACTAACTAACTAACTAAGTAATCCAGGTTATACTTTGGTTGATCTCAAGAGCAGCAGCCCACGACTGAATAAAAAGCTGCAGAATTTGGGAATAAGAGGCAGACCATGGGCAGATATTTCATTAAAGTTTCAGTATATTTCTCATCCAGGGTAAAACTGAGAATCTATCTATCAATAATAAATTTTTCCTTAAGTTCTTTTTGCTCCTTTGGAAGCTAATTACAAAGGTGTTAATATTCCAAGGCTTTAAACTCCTAAGAATATTTGAGATGAAACGATCACAAGTAGAATGCCAAAATAATTGCATTCACCCACAGAAGCACACACGTATACACACTCCGCTTCCATTCCCTCAGCCCTTTGTCAGTTGAGATAAATGACCTTCATTTCTCATGAGGAAAAATAAAAATAAACACCCCACAAAAAACCCCAAACAAACAAACAAAACCACAAAAAACCCCCTGAAAACCAAACAAAAACTAAAACCCAGATGTACTGCTTCTTCACCACATTTTCCATTTCAGGGTTTTCTTCTCATTTTCTATTGCTGCTCACTAAATTATTGCCCCTTCAGGGCAATACCCACATATTATCCTTTCATTAAGGATTTTGAGTTGAGGATTAGAATGAGAAAAACCCCACATGACTGTGGAATGGATTATCTGGTATTATACTTTCAGTATCAGGTCACATTTTTCCATACCATTTCAGATGTTGGATCTTTTTCATTCAATTTTATTAAACCTTATAATTTTTGTTTTCTTCCTTTTTTAATCTCATTGAATTTACATGATCAACTGGATTTTCTTTTAGTGTTCAATCTTGATAACTTATTCAAAATTCCATTTTCACACTGTTTTCACAAATATTGCAAACCAGCTGGCTCCAGCCAAGTCTTCAATTAGCATCAGAGTCAATCTTTCCTTCCCTCCATAACCTGATCACACAGCTGATATAAAAGCATAAGGAAAGTGGGGAAGGAGGGAAAGAAGGGGTAGCCTGTTTTATAGGGAGTAATTTTGATTGCACACCACTTTGACCTGTTTTTATTTAACTTAGGTTTGTTTGGGGGTTTTTTTACTGATTTCAATGTCTATTGTCCAGATTTTATTAAAGAGATTTTTTGTGAGATTTTTTTAAAACTCCGTATTATATTACTCAGACGGGAAATCAATCTACCAAGAGAAGTCACTTTTAGAGTAAATACAATAATGAGCTATGGAAATGCACATATTTAACCTTTGAAATTTCTTTGAAAAACATGCTATTCTCCCCAGCATCACATTCAAAGGGCTTACTGTAATTTGAGTGCTCTCTATTTATTTCATTGGAAATTGAAGAAATCAGTGCCATTAAAAGGACGCTATGGGATTTCTGACTGTTTGATAAGAGGTTAAGCATAAAATGTGTACAAGCCTCAGATTATCAACAATCATTTCCACATGCAATATGGGAATCCTTCAAGTACTGTTATCCAATATTCTAAATGCTTGTGATTGGTTCATATAAGAAACATTAATTTTTTTTCTCCCTATATTCATCAATACTGAAATCAAAAGCACTTAGTAATTTCTGTGTTAAAAAAAAACAAAACGAACCAACAAAAAAACCCAAACAAAGCAAAAATGAAACATTCGCTAAAAATACAACATAACCACTTATGTGACCTAACTGTAGATGACCTGATCTGATATTATACTATGTATATTACTACAACTGTACCGCATGTGTACAGGTTTATCCATGGTCATATGTAATTTTTCAATACAGTGGCAGTGTACAAAGCTGTTTCCATTTATTTCAGGATTCACCATCCAGTCCTCTGAAAGGACCAATTGCACCAACCAATTGCACCATCTGGACCTCTGAAAGGACCAAGGGCACAATTACAACATATATTGCAAATCCAGCAGCCCCACATTCCACAGGCCCTTGGGTTGCATCGCTCAGCAGAGCTGGTGCAGAGACTCATCTTCAGACAGAAAATATGGAGATGATCCTGCTCCTCAAAGGATTTTTCATTTCCACCTCAAATACTGATACACTCTAGGGTTTAACAGAATCAAAACCAACAAGGTTACACAGCTTCTGCTAAACAGCATTTTGGCATTATATATATCATCATACTCTACCATTACCTATTGGGAGACTGTAGAGAAATGAGCCATTCCCTTTTGTCCATTTGAACTGAAAAGACACTGAGCTGAACTGCCCATGGAATCTGCTCATATGCATACCTCACATTCAAATGAATTAATCACATACATCTAGATAGATCTAGATTTAGGAGAGAGAAAGAGTGGGATGAAAATAGAGATCAGTTCAAAGCCCATGGACATCCTTCTTTGTGACTTTCCTTCAAGGGAATCCTCAGGGCTCAGTCCTGTGGAGTACCAAGTTACCTCACCTACCACTACTATCTAAGGGATTCAAGGACACTCAGTGCCTTATGGAACTGAGCTTCAGCCTGTCAGCATGTTTAAACCCCAGAAATTTACTTTTAATGAATAAAATAACATTTCCTTCTATGCTTTTCCCTTTCACTAGCACTTTTCTCCGTTCAGGCCTGACTTAGAAAAGTGCTAAGTAAAGCTAACACTTACTAGTTTCCTTTTCCATCACCAATTATCGCTGACAGACAAAGAGTCAAATGGCACAGAGCATTTCTTTGCCACAGGGATGGTGTTCGGCCTACAGTTCTGTAACACAGTAATAAATTCAACACTGTGTAACAGTGGTCACAGAAGCAAAAGTAGAGGGAGGGCAGAGTTATTTTCTATCGTTTTTCTAAATCAGAAGTATGCTTCTATTCAGGAACCCAATTCTTGCTTTACAAAATGTGGCATCTATCTGTACGAGCAGAGTAACAGCCTGAAGTTACTGAACTTCTATGGTGGGATGAAAGCAGTATCAGAAGTGAATCACTCAGCTGCTGATAACATGCAAGCTGGTTGATATGTCATAGCAGCATTGAATCCAACAGAAGTTTTTCAGATTTCCAGCTCAGGTCTCCTGACCAAGAAATAGCCTCCTTTGCAAGGAACGGCCTCATTTCCAAGGAACAGTATAGAGATTCTTCAAAAGACAGTATAGACCCTTTCTTTCTGTTCTACTTTAATTGCACTGAAAATTTATTGTATGACAAAACAGGACAAAAAAAGATATTCATATTGCAGTGAAGCCTAGCACACCATGTATCACTTTGCAGTCCATGTGCCACATTGGATAAGTCAAAAGAAAGCACCTAGAATGACAGCACTGAAACCTTATGTCAGATGGACAATGCTGAGGTTGCTGTTATAATTCTCTCTATAGTCTGCAGGAAGAAATGGGAGTTTTTAAGAAGCAATTTTTTCTATACTATTTAAAAGGTTTCTTTTAGGATGGGATGAGTTACTTTTCTCCATGGACAATGAAAGTGGTTTTGACAAACAACTAATTTATGGGTCCAAGAGTCCTCTGCTTATTGTCAGCCCTGTGACTTCTCTGCCTCTGCATACTGAATAGTGGATTCAATTGCACTCTTTATTACCTGTTCCAGTCAGATAGCAAGATAACTTAGGCCAGGAAATGGCTTCTCTGGTGAGTCTGTGCAAAAAAAAACAATAACAGTGGAGCACATATATGGATGTTCTCCTAGCAAATAAATACTAATGCTGAGCATCTAGGGAAGAGAGCAGTGATAAACAGTAAAAAAACCCCAATTTTAGTTTCTGAAATGTTCTTTATTCTAAGGGAGAAAAGTCTATTATTTCAATAAAGATGTCAGTTACTTTGATGGCTTTATTTTGAATAACAGCATGTGGCAGGGTACAACATTACACTAAAAATCTATGGTCGCATTAGAATTAGGTAATTGCAAGGGCTGAGTCAATGTAGAAAAGAGAGCGTTCTTATATTGAAAGAGTTCCCCATCACATCACTTGTGCATTAGCAGCAGAGTCAGGGGCGGAGGAGCTCACTGCTCACAAAAGGCTGGAAACAGTTACAACATTCCCACTGCCAGAATACTTTATTAATATTCCTTATCTTAAAGCCTGGCAAGTGAAAAACTAGAGACCTGTCATCAATTAGAATGGTGATGATGAGCCAGCCTAAAATAGGCCAATGAACAGGGTAAGTGCCCCTGTGGTTTGTCAATTACCTGAATTATTTGCAGTAGTTTTAGTGTCATCTGCAATGAATACAAATAGAAAGCACATGATGTCTGGAATGCTGCATGTTTAAGATCAGCTTTGGTGTTCAGAGGAGGGGAAACAACTGACATGTTTTAACAAATATTACAGAAGAAGAATTTGTTCTCATTCACATCTCTCTCCCCACCTTCACTCATGTTAAATAGACTCCATTCCCTCTGGTGGCCCTGTGCTTTTTATATAGGGTGAAAGAAGTGTGCCTCTGCTGTCCCGACGGTCTGTATCACAGTGTCATTGGCCAATGGCAATAGCCCTTGTCAGTGACTCGCCCAGAACAGGGAAATGGGCTAGCAGGATTGATGATGCAGCTCACTTCAGGGGACCTCAAGTCACTAAGGCTTTCACTTCCCAAAATATTTTGTTGTAGACAAAAGTGACAACAAGCAGAATAAAAGGAGAAAATAAGGAAATGTAGTACAACTGGATTCAAACAAATTATAATAATTTTTTTAAAAAAATAAATTTAAAAATCAGATAAAGGAGATTGACCTTTTACTGTGTGTTCGTTCAAAAGATTCTTAGAAACTTCTGTGGTAAATTCCATGAGAAATATTTACCAGTAATTCAGAAAATATTATACTCTTGTAACAAAGAAACTTTAAAGGGAAAACAGCTGTGCCATGACTAGTTTGGTGATTATGTAGACTGATTGCTCTTTTGTTGGTCTTCCCTCTACACTTCTCCTTTTCTTTGTGTCCTTCCAACCCTCTCCCTTGCTTTACATCCCCCCACTTCTTTAACTGCTTCAGAAATCATCAGATAATTGCAATGACTTGGCATTCATAATTATGTATCTAGACACATTGACATTTTTTGTTATTTAAAAGAATGAATAAGTAGCTCATCACATCTCTTCCAGTTGCCTGCAGTTCCTAGAAGATATTTTAAAATACATATTTCGTGTGGTTTCTATATTATTTAAAAGGTTTCTTCTAGGATGGGATGAGTTACTTTTCTCTATGTTTTTTTCTCCATCTTTTTTTCTCCATAAGTTTCTGAATTTTCAGTAAAATCACTGAATACAATAAAGATTCAGAGTACTACAAAGGGACTTATAACTCTAAAAGTTTCTCTTGGCTTTAATATAATCCTGGAGGCTAAATCTACTACAAGCATCTAATCCTCATTTAGAAATTAAAAATTTAGAGATGCTTAGAATCCTGTTACTTAACATGACTGGCCTCACCATTGCCTAAGAAGTTAGACTGGGATAGAAGAAATAGGTAGTTTCTACTTATTTTTCCTCTACTTGCTTAGTGAATGTATAGTATAAACCAGTAAAACCAATCTCCCTACAAAAAGTAGATAATTAGGAGAATTTACACAGAAGTTCAACTCACCTACAGGAAAAGCACAAAGTTCATTAGTTTCCCCAGTGCAACTATCAAAAACAACAGGCTAGGATATCTTGATCACTGATATGAAGCAAGTTCTAAGACTCAAAATGAGAGCAGAAATCATTGTTTTGAAAGGAGCACTCTAAGACAGTGCTAAAACATCAACAGACTTTGTTCTGCCTATGCATAACAGTGACTGCATCTTCTATAATTAAAAAAAAAATTCAGATTTTGCAAATTTCTCACAATTTCAGAAAGTAGAAAACACTCAAAAGAAGTTTACGTTCATTTAAAACAAGTCCTCAACATTCTCAAAGTTCTTAATTTGTATACAGAGATACAATAGAAGTGTGGACTAGAATTTTGGTTAGTTTATTAATTTGTACACGTACTTTCACCATGCTACTAACATTAAATGGGCTGATTCACTGCACAGAATATCCGGTATTGTTACTAAATTCCACAGTGACTGTTTTATTATGCTAATTGATAATCTAGTGTGCTCCAAAGATTAAAGAAAAATGAAATTAAAGCTACAAAATCAAAGGATAACAACTTTATAATGCCTCTTTAATTTAGTGAAATACAATTAAAGTCACACAGAGATAGAATTGACTATGTATACCAAAATGAATGTAATTGACAGAGTAAATGTTACAGAGCAGGGCTGCATAAGAGCAAAAAGAAATGTCAATAAACTTCAGTGCCACTGAGCTGTGCCTCTGGGCTTGCACACTGATCACAAGTCTTAGAGTCCTTGGGGACAGCCAGCCGCAAAGAAAGCTATGATGAATGTTTATGAAATCACAAGTTGATAGTATCGGAAGGGCCTGATTTTATAAGCATGCAAAAAGCACTAAAAATGCAGTGTGGGCTGTAATTACAGTAGAAGCTTGACAGTGCACAAGAAAAATGCTCCATTGATTGGAATAATTTGAGCTTAACATACTACAATTTGTAAAACCTTCAGTGCTGGCAACCTACATTTTAAAAAATGGTTTCATTTATGCTGTAATCTGTGGAGAAGTTGGCTCAATATTTACATTAAGTTGTTGAAGTTGGTGGAGACACTGTAGTATAACCATCCCATTCATACCATTGTAAGCCAGTAATTAAATAGTTCTTCTGTACTGAGCTACTTATTAAAAAAGCATTTTTTCATATACCAGGTTCCCTGACATCTCCTTACTGGTTGCTTTCTGTCTGACGGAACTGTACCTTCAAATTAGTTTGGTGGACTTCTGGGAGGAATAACTGTATATAAGGCCTTTTCAGTGGAGAATGTCACTGCCAATCCAACTCTGACATCAGAAATTTGAAGGTGTCACTTTCTACAGCACTTGTGGCTCTGGTGATAAATGAACCACGCATGGTCTTTGTCCCATGTGACATTCAGTTTTATCACAAAAATCGTTGGCATTTTTTTACCCCTAGAAGTAACATGTATGGATCTAGAAAAAAATACTTCTTGGGGTATCTTCAATGAGCTTATTCTGTGAAGAAAAAGTAGGAGTCCATTTCTTCTGTCTCTCAACAAATTACTTAAATAATGAACTCCCAGCTGCAAAACAATTTCTAAAGTTGCCTATATCTAGCAGACCGGAGTTTACATGAGTATAATAATCAGGTTTTACACAGTCAGGTTTTCACAACACTATTACTTTTAAATTACCTAGTAAAAAATTAATAAACCTCTACTGAGGGATTCCTTTTACCTTTTTAGACATCTACAATGCAGATTTCTACATACACTAAGCATCTAAACAATCCCTATAGATGAAAATAAAAATAGTTGTTTTTAGAGGATGACTAGTTTCACAAAAGAAAGAAGAATCACGGCCCATACGTGTCTAAAAAGCTCAAGTGTATCTATTTACACTGTCAGCTTTTGGTATTGGGGGAAAACAGTCCTTTTTAATCCTAGTCAGGAGAGTAGAGATTATAGTTATGTGTTCTTTAGAAATTAAGTTCTGTTTATGAACAAATGAATTAAACAAATTTATTTACATTCCACCATGCCACCTCGATATGATATTTATTTTTTCATCAAAAATCAGAAAGGGAGGCTGAAGCTCTTTGAAATGATTCAGTAATTGCATCCTGCTTCAAATATGGGAATTCTATATTCAAGTCCTTGTCTAAATTAAAATCTTTGACTTATTTAAATAAGCTTTGCATCATAACCTCTTCTCCACTAATAGAAGTTTTTTCAAATATTTCAGTTATTGAGTTAATATTATAAGAAAATTAGAGACTCAATGCTGAAGTGTATGCTAGTAAATTAAGGATTCCCAGATTGGTTTTGACACTGAGATTCACTAGCAAAACTGTCCCACCTTACTAAAACCTTCATACTAAACCTTCATATTCAGCATACATAGGATCTGCAAGCCATCTGCAGGAGTGGCCCTTGTTTTAATTTCATTCCTGAACTGTGCCCCATACAGCAGATAAGCACCAACATAACTAATCAGTCACTCCACAGCAAGACCAGAAGGACTGGGGAGAGAACCAGAAGGGCAAAAACAAGAGTAAACTCTTGGGTCAAGATGAAAAGTTTCATAACTGAAGGAAACAGAGGTGAAAGCCAAACAAGTGATGCAAAGGCAATCACTCACCAGCTCCCAGAAGGAGACCATTCCCAGCCAGTCTCAAAACAAGCACAATTTTGGGAAAGGCTATCCCCTCGACTTTGCTGTTGAGTAGAATGTTATCTGACATGAAATATCTCTTTGGTCAGTTTAAGTCAGCTCTCCTGGCTTTCTGAACTTCTTATGCACACTCAGCCTATTCACTGGCAGCCAGAGGTATAAATAAACAAAACTTCAATGTTGTAAAATTACTGTTCAGCAGTAGCCAAAACATTTATGTGCTATCAGGACCATTTTAGACACAGGTCCATACAGGTCCCTTTGAAGAAAGTTAACTATATCCAAGCCAGACCCAGTACAAAGTCACTACCCAAAATGAACCATAAAATTTTGACCTGTGAAAGAAGCTCTTCCAACAACAAAAAATCCCAGATTACAGGAAAAGCATTTAAATATATGACTTGATTATGAAAAGAAAATATTTAGAAAGCACTCTTATTGTTGTGATCAAACTTTTCCTAAAGCAATAGAATGCAAATATATAAGGATAGGTGATTTGAAATAATACTTCTTATTAGTCTTTTAAATTTTAGTTCAAGTCAGCATTAAAGTTTTAAGACTATCTGAAAGACCTGAGAAAGGATACAAAATAATTCTAGTACCAGTATGTTTCATAAATGATTTGATTTAGAAGTAGCTAAACTGCTATTTAAAGCATAGACAGTAAATTTGTAAAGCTCAGGAATGTTAAATGGCACTGGTTAATTGAATGGTGTAGAATAGTATGGACATAAATAATAACTTTCTGATCTGTAAAGTAATCTGAAAACTAGCCAATTTAAGTAATTACATGCGGGCCAAACCAGGGATGTTTACTTCAGCTTCGTGCATTGATTAGATAATAAGACAAAGTTTCACATCCTTTGTGGGTAACATCAAAGTCAAGAAAGGAAAGAATGTTCGCTTTCTTAAGTGTGTGCACCATTCTGTTTACAGCAAGAGAGAAATTAGACTCAGAGTTGTTACTGAGAGTTATGAGGTTCTGACTCCAGTATGCACAAGATCAGAACTGCCCAGGGTTTAGCTATAGATTTCTTGGCTAGAAGTGTGGTACACAGAAAATAAACAGTTACAGTAACTAAAAAATAATTTTGTCTGGGAGATACAGAACCCAGGAGTATTTTATGCTCATCACAGATTATTTATTAGTCCAATAAACCAGTAAAGCTCATTTGGGAGCCCTTTGTGAACTGGTGACATCTTTACAATATGAGGGAGAGAACTAATCTGTGGGTGGTTAAAATGTCCTTCAAAAATGAATGCACCAGAAAAGCAAAAGGAGCATCTATTAGACAGAGAGAAAACATAGAAGAGCCAAGATCCAAGCCTGTATAATAAATATGGCTACACCCTGCAGGAAATCCTTGATGAGCACTGCTAACACAACGATATTCCAAGTGTGGCTTCCACTTCAGCAGGAGGAACATTTCATATGCAGCTGTCAGTGGAGGAGATGACAAGCTCCAAAGCATGCACTAACATGTTGGTCAAGACAGCACCTTCATAAAACACCACAGGAAACACTTGAGAAGAGATTAGTTACAAGCTGGCGAGTTGAAGTCTCAGATACTTAAAGGAATCATATCTCAACAATAGGAAAATAACAAAAAACTTTTTCCAATGACAAGAAATCAAATTGGATGCAAGAAAGCAGAGGAATGCAATAAAGGTTAAAATTTATTTCCCTGACATAAGAGCAAAAAGTAGAAAGAGCTATTTATATTTCCCCTACTTCTTTTGCTGCAAAATCTGAAATTAAGCTTTAACATTTTTCCTTCTTTATTTGCAAATAGAAACTGTAGAAAACCCCATCTTTGCTGCTAAGTCTATGAAGATAGAACCATTCTAACATCAACTTGGATGTAATTCATCTGCTCTGGGCTTCATCATAGGGTGATGATAACAAAAAATTAAAGTTTGCTTCTCCCAAAATTTATGGTAATGCTATGATTTGGAGAGGTGAGATGCAACTATATTTTACAAGTACTGGAAAGATGTTCTTTGCAATAATTTTCTCAAAATATTATCAGAAGGTTCTAATTTCTTTCTTTATACTATTTGGCAGACAGTGTGAGAAAGAAGAGGGTCTTCATTTGAGGGATGTTAAAGGATATGAGTGATTAGGAATTTATTTGCACTGTGTTAAGACTTGACAATTTTTAAAAATACATGTGGAGGATAATTCTACTGATGTAATGCAATCTGATTCAACACAACCATTATATTTCAAATACTATATCAGTGTAAAAGGAGGTTTTGTGTCATTATAAAGGCAAAAAGAAGTATCTAACAGGATACTGATATAGGTTTTTCTGTTTGGTTTTTTTTTTTTTAAGGAATTAAAAACTGAAAATTTCAATTTTGCCCTACATATTTGCTTCACTCTGAGTTGAGGTCCGTTTTGGGACCCTTCAGAGGTCTGAGCTAAATGATGGAGACATACTTATCCAGATCCGGACTCAGTAACCAGGTCTATTGTGTCCCCATACACCTCAAGCCTCAGTGATATAGGCAACATTTTAAAGCCTTGGTACCAAAGATGAAGCCGAATAACTTTCCAGGACATGTAAATCCTCGCCATGCTCTGCACCAAGTGATCTTCAGTCTCCACTGTACAAAGCTAAAGATTGCAAATGTAATGGTTAATTAGCACAGAGCAATGCAGGACTGTGCAAAGATTACTAACTTTTGTTAAGAGTATCTTTCAGCAAAGTTACTTGAATAGAAAGGGTTAACAGGGCCCTACAAATGAATGGTGTAGACAGCAGACAACCCTTGTCAGATCATACGAAAACTTCTTTTGGTTCAAGGTGAATGATGCATAGGTCACTACCTCCTGAGAGGAGATGGAGAGCTCTTGGTAATGTATCTCTTCCTTCCTATAACTGACATGGATGATACTGCAAATGTGTGATGTATATCCTGGCAGTTATGGGAGACATGGAAAAATGAGGACTACTTTTAGAAAGCCCTTAGGCACATGTCTAGTGAAGACCTTTTCTGTTAGGACTGGTCATGTTCTGATCTAGCTCCATTATATTTACACGTTGAAGATACACTGTAGAGAATACAACCCCTAAAATTAAAATTTAGTGTATGCAGTATAGTCAGGCTGCCTTTAGACACTCGAAACTGGATTGTATTGTGAATATTTTTTAAAGTTTATTCCATTGTCATTCATCATTGCACTCTGGTGGATTTTAAGGACAAGTAAGAAGAAAGTTTGTAAACATGCTAAGTTTTGGCACCATTATAATCACTTATGCATATGATTTTATTTTTTTTTTCAGAATTATAGATAGACACATTCACTCAGTGCATTATACTCATTGAATTAGTTAGAAGAAAAAAAACCAGTCAGTTCATGCAAGGAGAGTATTTGCAGTGTATGGTCAACATTTCTGGGAATTTATGACTGACACATTTATTTGAGGTTGTTAAGGAAGCCTTGGTCTGACTAATAAGCCCTTAGAGAGTCATAATTTAAGCCTGATGGATTGATTACAGTAGATAATTCTTTGTTTCTCAAGCATTTTGTTAAAAATTCTTTGTAGCCTTTCTACTCATTTGTTTATAAAATACATTATATTGTTTTAATCTTTGTAAAGAAGTTAAACTAAACATGCCTTTATACATGTGTGTTACATTTTCACAGAATATTGTCTAGAGTTCGTCTCTCATATATACAGTTTCCTTTACAATAATTTTTTATAGAAGTACAAGCGCTGATTTAACTGGCCATAAAAAGAGAACATTTATTCACAGCATCTGGTTTATATGCTCTGTTCAAAGTAGCAAACGTTTTTGTTTGAAACAGCATTGGTTCATACAGACTATCCCTCGCCCTGTGTTACTACACTTAATATTGTACCATTTAATTGAAAAATAAGCAACCAAATGAATACTATTTTGCAGCATCCAGCATTCTACCCAAAAGAACAGTGATAAAATACATTGTAAGAACTCCTGTAAGCTGACACAGATATCTAGCAAAATACATTTCAGAGGGGAAAGAAAAGGATTTCAGTCATATTAGAAACTACAAAACACATCTTTGTTGTAAGTCCTGATGTCCAGATCTCCTTCTTTCTCTCCATCTCTCTCCAGTTCCTTCTCTTTCACTGCACTGCACAACATTTATTTCCTCGAAGTTTGAATGTCAATTTCAGTTTATTGGATTACAGGTGAGATACCTTCATTGATACAGCTGGCAGTCTGAACATCATTATGTTTATGTCTAAGTGTTTTTTACAAGCTCAATTTTCAATTTGGTATATTCCAAATTTTTTAATTTAGTATAGTCCCAATTTTTTTATCAGAATCTTGAAATATGAAAATTCATAAATTTCTTTATTATAATATTTAATTTCATCAATATACATTATTTTTGACCATACTGCACATTCTTATCCCCAGATGTGGGGTTTGAGAGGCGCAGGGACCTCTGGGGGTTGTCAACGGGGACTTTGGGTCTTGCAGGGGGTCCTTGGGCTTTGGGGGAGGGGAGGGTGTGTAAGAAGGGCCCACTTACCTGTCTGTGTAAAATCCTATTTTTCCTTAAGGGACGGCTCTCATTCCTGCCCACTCTCCCCAGAGCCAGGGGAGGGTGGGAGGCTGTTCTCAGCGCAGGCTGTTCCCCTGTTCCCTGCTGTTTCCCGGGGCTGAGCTGGGACCAGGGACAGCCCTTGGTCCTGCCTGCTCTCCCCACTCGGGGCCAGGGGCGGCGGCAGCCGGTGCCGGTGCCGATCCCCATGGGATGGGGAGGCGGCAGCGTGCCGATTCGCAGCTGCCGGCACGCGGCCCCGGGGCTGTCTTGCACCGTGCATGGTATCCAGTGGTCCCCCGGTCCCGGGGTGGGCGGCGGCCTGGGGGCATGGCCGCAGGGGAGCCCCAGCATCCCTGCAGGCGGTGGCACGGCAGCGTGGTGGGGTGCTGTCCCAGCAGCTCCCAGCTGGCAGGCAGAGACACGCTGCGGGCGCCAGCACCGGACCCCAGCACATCTGTGGCCAGAAGCATGAGCGCAGTGGCTGCTTGTGGACAGTGCCAGGAGTCCAGCACTGGCACCGTCCTGGCGAGGGCTGCACAGAGGGGCAGCAGGCACTCCGGGGCGTCCCCAAAATGCCTGCAGCCATGAAAACAAAGATGGCACCTCAAGCCCTGGGCGCGTGGTCTTCAGCGGGAATCGCCATTGTGCATAGAGTGAAAACACTGGTAAAGAGGTGGGGCTCAGCACCGTTGGCCAATGGGGAGACAGCTTAGCCCAGAAGAAGATGGCGAGATTCGCGCGAGAGCTAGAGGGCTTACAGCTTCCAGTCCAGGGGCAAAGCACACAGCTCCTCTCCTCCTAGGTCTCAGATCCCGTGGCGTGACTCCACCCATTCCTTTCGGCACCGAGGCAATTTCCAGATTGAAAGCAAGTAGCCACTTCCTGAAGGTGTTGTGGGAGGAGGTTGTTTTTCACTTCTTCTTGTGTTTTGCAGGAAACCTCGAGGGCCAGGAGTGACACCAGCAGAGAGGGAGGGAGAGGTGGCTTCCCTACCTCTTCCCCTGTTTTCTCAGCTAGTGACCTAGCTGGGAGAGCAGTTCCCTTTTTGTCCCTTTTTTCCCTTTTGTGTTTTTTGCATGTCAGGTGTTTCTCTGTGTAAATTTTGGGTCCCCATGGGTTGACCTTCCTTCCCTATTTTAAACCCCATGTGATAAACTGTTCCCTTGCTGCCAATTTTGTTCAGTCTTCCATCATCTTTATTGTGCATACCCCTCAGATGATAAAAAGTGGTTCAAACCACCACACCAGAAAGGCAGAGAAACCTTAATTTTCTGTTCATGATTAAGACTTAAAAATATTACTCATATAGTTTCATTATTTCTTCATTTTCCCTTCTGATTTAAACACCACTTAAAAGAGTGTCTGTCTACATCCTTGCATAGCACTGACATAAGCTTTAAAGCACAATAAAGCAAAAGGTATGCAATCAATTCAAATAGCAGCGGCACACTTTCTCCAACTGTGATCACATCTCAGGCAAATCAGGACTCAGTATGGATTATAATTCTACTCCACACTGTGTTTTCCTCTAAATAACACTCCAGCTCCCAAAAGACAAGTTCTGCATTAAGCTCCATAATGAATGACTGGGGACTACAGAAGCAAAAGAATGCTTTCTCATGAAATAAAGTTTAAATTCATCCTTTTTCACAGTCAGTAAAAAATGCAAGCAAGCATCATGTTTCGATCCATGCCTTGCACTAAGCATCACAACCCTGGTGCAACAGAAAATGCTAACATAAAAGACAGTATAATGTGATCTTCAAGAAATTATTAGCCCATAAAACTACTTTTCTCAATGACCTGAACAAACAGTTTGATGTTAAAGCTGTCATTTAATAATTTCACATCAGGAAAAGAAAATATGCTGCTGATACCTATATGCCCATATGTGACTCTCTATAAAGAATACGGACTGAGAAGAACACTTGTATTTGCAGGGAATTGACTCAATAGAACATAAATTCATGGAAAAACATGAGAGATTACTCCAGTACAATAGAAATTGATAATGTACATTTGATGTGGTTCCTCATTTCAGACAAGTTATGAGTGGTAAAGTGAAAGTCTAGGAAGAAATCACAGTAAAACTGGACATGTTAAGGATCAATACCTCTGAATGACATTCAATGACACAGGAATTGAATTAAGAAAGATGAAACCACGATACAGTAGCGATTCCAAATTCACATCTGTCACTTTTAATGTCTATTCTCAACATTCTATCACACCAGAGAGTCTAACTTTGACTGCTCTAGACTTAAAAGAACTGGGATGAATCTACTGCATACTATATTTATTACCTAATTTATCATATCTTTATATATCTATTAAGAATAGAACTGGGAAAATGTAGGAGAAATCTGCAATGATACACTAGAGGAAGAAAGACAGAAGAAAATATTTATTTCAATGGTAAATGCATTGATAAAATACACTGCCTAACAAGCACCTTATTATTTTTATTGCCTCACACTTACCAGAAAAGGAATTTGTTCATTCCATAATGAATATGGAGTCCACGTTACCTTTGATTAATGCTAGTTTTCTGAAAAGATTCTTCTCTTGTTAATAACTTTCAAAAAGTTCCATCAACTGTAAGTTAAACAAGATAAAATATTCCAAATCAAATCAAATCGGTTTCTGTATTATTGGAGGACTCTGCAAACATAATGCCCCCTATGTCTTCGAAGTCATGGATGTTTCCTAGCTTAGCTATATTCTCCTGCAGGAATCTTACAAACTTCTTAGATGAAAGCTTTCAATAAACCTACAGCAATGCCCCTTTGGCCCTTTACAGACAAAGTTCACACAGCTTCCAAATGACAGGGATGTTTTCAGGCATTCTCAGATGCCCCTGGCAACTGCAAGTAAAAGATCAGTAATCTCGCTTTCTGTTTGTAATTCATGTATTATCATAGTCACCTGCATGTTAACCCCACAGTTAACCTATGTTTCTCAAACTTCTCTTTGAAAACTCCTATTTGTACCAACCTACTCACGTACTACTTTTACAAAAATTTCTTCACATAAACAGTTCCAAAAAAACTTAGTTGGAGTTGGAAAGTGAAACACCAGTCATGGACACCCTCTGTCCCCTACAAGGTATATACCATTGTGATACATTGTCCATCTTAAGCAGTCAGCTTCTATCTTCCAAAAACCACCTTTTTTCTCTTCAATCTCTTAAGTAAGAGACTTAAGCTTTCTTTATATCCAAGAGTGGTCAAAATAATAATGGAAAACTGTATCACTTTGTAACTTTAATTGTTCATGTAAATATAAGAGAAAACTGACAACATAACACTATAGAACTCTTTCTTTACACATTTGAGTTATTTAATTTTCCTGTATCCTGCCTGAAGCAAAGGCTATTGCACTGACCTTACCGGCTTTTAGAAATCAGTCCATATATATTATCTGACTGTTCAAGCTTCACCATTCAACACTAAGGTACAAAGTACCCAGAATTTCATATAGCGTAGTAAAGGGTATTCAACTTCCTCACAATAGAAATACACTATTTTCCATCTCCTACAGGAAATGGAAGCTTTCTTACTAGAAGAGTTTAGTTGAGTGATCAGTCTTTCTGATAATGTGCACAAGAATTTTTAAAATAAAAGCCTAAAGTTAGTCATATAAATCCATATTCAGGTTTTTGTTTGATTAAAATTTGAGTTCCCATTAATTTCTTTCAGATTGTTTCAAAATAAAAGATTACATCAGCTGGAGAGCCAGAGAGCATCCATCACTACTGAAAGCCTGGCAGGTGTCTGTATAGGACCTTATATAAACTGAGTTGGGGTCGGAAGAGGGTTAGGAAGGGTAGCCGGGGCCCTGCTGGGACACAGGGCTAGCATGAGGCAAGTTCTGTGAACACTAGACACGAACATCAGACAGGGAGGACAGAGACGGCGAAAACCAGACATCACAACAGGTTGCTGAAACAACATCTCAAGGTCTCCTCAGAATGAATGTGTCTCCCTGCAAGAGGACGATGGTGGCGATTGACCACCCCTCGAAGGGACGGGGTGGAGAAGAGGGAGGGCTTGAAGCAAGGAGGCCAATCAGCACTGTGTGATGCCTGCCACTCAGAGGGGGATATAAACCCAGAGAAGTCACATGTTTGGAGAGCAAGTGGTTCAGATTGAACTGTAACCTGCTCCCTGTCGACAGAAATAAACATGCCTGCATTTTTTTACGTGGCTTGTGTGTGTGAGGTCAGTTTCTGTGCATCAGTATGTGTTGCTGAAATTTTATTTTTGAAGGGTTTGGCTCACCATTCATTGCTTTGTGGGGAAAGAAGTATAGGCAAATTGCAATTAAAAAAACAAAACAAAACAAAAAGATTAAAACCAAATACCACAAACAAAAAACTAACTAAGCAAACAAACCAACCTCCAAAACCAACAACAACAAAAATAAACAAACCAAACCAAACCAAACAAAACAAACCCAACAAGATCTCTTCATTCCTAAAAGTTTCTGGGTAACCATTCTGATGTGTGACTTATTGCTGACTGGGAACTGAATAAGCCTGCATAACAAATAATAAACTCTGTGGAAGCTCAGATCTGTTATGCAAATAAACATAGTAAATGAATGCATTTCTCATGCTACATAGTTTCTGCCAGGAGATTTGTTGAAAGCATCATTTTGCCATTGACAAAGGCAACGTGCCAAACTCAGACCTGGTGTGAGTGGGCTCAAGTATACTGATTTCAGTGGCATTGTGCCCATTCACCCTGGGTCTGTAATTGACCTGTTGTGCTTCAAAGGGTTTCATTATCCAAAATGCCCCCAACTGCAGATAAACAATTTCTCTAACTATAGAGGACCTTTCTCAGAATCAACACCAATTTTCAGTCCACTTAGCAGGCATAAAGTCGTTCTGACTGAGTTCAGTCTGTGCCTGTACCAACTTTCTAACCTACAGAATGAAAGTTCTTGCATACTCTCAACTCCCTCTCTCCAGACCTGCTAAAATGAGCCAGCCTTGAAGGCACCAGCTTCAGAAATTGTATCTCAGTAAAGGATGGGAAACTGGACTGATTCAATAAAAATTGACCTGACCTTCCTGTTCTGACTTCATCCCAGGCAAAATTGCTTTCAAGTTTCAGAAATATTTTATTTATTCTTTCTCTCCACAAGTTATGTCTAATGTCAAAGAAAGAAAGGTAAGCATACAAGAGTATAAATTGAACAGTTTTTGTGAGATCTTTAAGCTAGTTTTATGGTTAAAAATTATGTAAATAAGCATCTCCATTTTGTGTGGTCTGCACACATATTAAGTCATTCCTCAGAATCTTTTGAAGTATACCCAGGCAACTTCAGAGAGAAGATGATTCTGATCCCATAATTACTTTTACTTCAAATACACCAAAACCGAGAACTCTTCTGATAACTGTCAGATAAAGATATGATAAGAAACATCAAATTTGACAAAGTTATACTAAGGAGAGCAGTACAATATTTGCCCTAACAACTCTGTGACATTCTATGATCATTAGAGCAATATGGGTATCTAAAAAATTAAAATAAATAGTGACTAAGAGATTTAGATTCCTATGAGAGAGAATCAAGGATTAATTTGAGAACTAACAGAGCTGTATGCAGTATAAGTAATCTGATGTGATACAATTTCTAATTCAAGCTGACTTCCTTAACACTTAGAATGCAAACATGAACCTGGCTGCATAAAATCAGATGTCTTATGCCTGGGAAGACAAGACCAAATTTTATTGCTTTGATTTTGTAATACTAAATTCCTGATTTGTCTTCATTCAGGCATAAAGAATCTCACATACTGATTTTTGTAATATTTTCATCATCATTTCAGTGTATTTTTCTATTAGACCTACCTTTTTCTACATTAGAAGTACGTATACATACATACATACATATACATATGAGCAGCTTCTATGGCACAAAACTTAAAAATCAGGTTTCTTGCTGTACAAGTATGGCATAACAGCAAATACTGTCATTAAATCAAAGTTGCAATAATCCACAGTTCCAATGACAGATATCTGCACATAACTTCAATGTGACTTATGTGCAAAGATAATGAATTCTATAATGCAAATTTACGCATGCAGGTCAAATAAGGAACTTGTCTGTATTTGGCAGTACATTGGGTATTAGGTATTTGTCACAAAATAAATAATTCATCTCGCATAGCTACTTGCTATGTAAATGATAGTCTGTGTATATTAAAGCATTTAGCACTTAGAATAAAATGGACAGCTGGGGCCAAATGAATATCTCTCAGGACACATTACCATTAGAGCTCCCCTGTGAGTTTTTAACTCTTTTCATTTCTGAGTGCTGTCATGAGGACATTAATTAAATAAGGCACAGAATTCATTCTAATGCAGGAAGAGAGAAAAGAAAAAAAAAAAAAAAAGGAGGAAAATAACGTAAAGCAGTACATTAATTTCAAATTCTTCTTTCCCCCACTTTTAATGTCTCTCAAATCCCTGGTGTAATTTGGATCTGATTCAATTTAGGAAAACACAAAGGTCAAATATTTTCAAAATATCAAGCAGATGACAATCAAAACACAATTTAAATATGTTTAACACAAGCTGGGATTTGAGTAGAATTTGAAGCCCTAAACTACCTCTAAACTCCACATGAATTTAGGACTATCCTTGAATATATCGTCTCATTCCTGACCTCGGATACGTTCTTCTTCTATTGACTCAGACCTAGAGTGAACTTAGATTCTTTTCCTGTTGACTCAAATCCAAAGTGAACTTTAAACAGAAGATTCACACAGAAGAGTGGCCACTTAAGTGGATGAGTTAAGTGTAACTCTCCAGATCAGGAGAGGGTAAATTACAGTGCATGCTCTCAGTCCTACCCAGTATTGCACAAATTTTCTCTAAAGATAAAAGAGGCAGAGACTGTTTTCACTTTCTGTGACCTGTTAGAAATATCACAAAAATCAAATTGTCTCTCAGACCTGTAGCTGTGAATCCAAGGAAACTCCAATAAATTCAGTAGAGTTGCTTATATCCTAGTTTAGTCTAAGAATATTCTCCTCACTGGAACTGCTCTAATATATACATGACAAATAGGATTCACTGGTTATTTTGAACATGGCATAAAGCAGACTGGACCCAATTTAGTAATGTAGCATTTATTTCAATTGTCTTTTCCTTAATGGTTTCAAGGTGATTATATGATACCCCTGCAAACAACCTAGGCTTCTCTAGGGCTAATTTCACAGTTAAAGATCAGATTATATAGAAATATTATATAATATACAGAGAAGTCATATAAAAATTAAGTCATAACATCTGTGATCATCACTGTTGTATCAGTGCAAAATCTAAGCTACAGTAAATAGTGAAGACAGTTAAAAGATTCTGATCTTTTAATCATTCACAAGACATTTTAATCATTCCCAAGCTGAACTCCTAAGCCCCAAGCCAGCATGAACTGTTACTTTTTAATATTACATGCCAATATTTATTTCAACTTCAGTTTATGTTATAATGTTACTAGTTATCGTAAAATGAGTTCTCTGCTGAATTCAGCTTTGAATTAAAGTGATGAAATTGTAAGAGTTAGACGTATGCGTGTCCTGGATTTTTAGTATCCTGATTTAGTACAAAGCATGTTATAACCAGCATTTAACCTTAACACATTCTCATCCAATTTTGTAAAACAAAAGAAAGTGGAAGATAGTATTAGTTTTTCAAAGATACTCAAATATTTTTGCGTTTTTCTAAATGAGAAGTTTTAGGTTCTGCTAAAAATACAAAACAAAATCTTAGTCCTTCGAACTCCTGGCCATTTGAGATTTTGAGCCTAGATCAGAGACACCCGAGGCAGCAATACTCTCATTGACAAATACATCTAGTATTGTCCAAACTTTCTCAAAATGTACTTTAGACCTCAGGTAGCAATACAGAGATAATGCTGGACAACATCAGACTCTGCCCTAGAATCTGGTATTATTCACCTCAGGCAGAAACCAAGGGAGCTGTTTCTGAGGCGTCTTCATTTTGCAGCCAACACAGGTGGATACAGTGCTACACTGTCAGTATGCCCTTAGGTACCTGGCTGGTTTGCTTTATTCAGGGCTGTAAATAGCTTGCCATATTTTTTCGCAGAAAGAAAAGTTACCAGTGTCGGTGAGGGTGGAGAGTAAGGAGGAAGAGGGTTCTTTCTGGGGCTGGTTACTGTCATCTAAACAAAATTTACTTGATCATTTCAATATTATGGCCTTCTTCACTGCTTAAAAATATCTGACTACAACCTGATAATGTCTCCAGAGTCAGCAGTGTAGAAAGAAGACCTTAAACCTTTTCTGCAATAATTCTAGTCCTCGTGGATTCAAATTCTCATTGGTTTTGCTCTCAAAGTCACATTTGTAATATGGCGACAGCTGGCTCAGAGCTTTTTCATGTCATTAAAATCCAATGTCTTAAAAGAGCAAGTTTTGTGAAGCCAAGACACTGTCTCATACACAGAAAACAAAATAGTGTACTAAAATCTCATTTGGATGGTTTTTCTCTCCAAGATAATCTTTCCTTCACAGCAATAACTGAAGGACACTAATATGTGGCATGAAGTGGACATGTTGCTACCATATGCAAGATAGTTTGGACCTCTGGGTAGAAGATATCTGGTAGAGAAGATAAGGAACTTCTCAGTGTGATTAGTGAATGAGGAAGTTTGTTTAAATTGATGGAGCATAAAGTGGATTGTGAATCTCCCTTTGAGACCACCGGCTGTGGCATACATAGGCAGTACCCATTCCAGTGGCATGTGCATCCCATGTAATGCCTCTCCTTCCAGATGAGAGCTGGATTTGGCTCTTTTGGTGGCACGATAACTGAAATAGTTGTCAAGAATGCTCTGACTGTTGTGTTAGTGGGAGATTGGTCTAATGTTCATGTTTCTCTCTCTCTCTCCTGTGCTTCTTCAGTAGCAGAATGCACAATTTGTTAGGAGATGGAAAGCTACATTATCTCGCTCATGAGCTGCTATCTCCCCTGCCTGTCTCCCTCTGAGATTGCCCTTTCTCTGTGTACTTTTGTCATATCCTCAAGGTCAAAAAGTGTGCAAGAAACATAATGTTTTTCCAGGTGTTTTTCCTAATAAGTTTATTCTCTGAAGATGCCATTGTTAAAGACTGCACAATAATAGATATAATTACATGCAGAGGATAAGTATTTCATGCACCATACTGAGTTTTCTTTATTTCAACTTAGGACAAAGATGTTGTTTTGAAAAGGAAAATTCTGAAATTAATAACTGGAAATTGATTTGTATCAGTCAAAACATTTCATTTGTATTAAATTATTCTTGCAATATGATTTTGAGTGGTCTCAAAATACAGTGGAATAATATACGTAATAATAGAACAGAAACTTAGTAATTTCAAAGGGGAAATTAAGCCGTCTTGTTCTAAGAATTTCAAAAAAGCAGGCTTTGTTTTTGCCAAAGTAAAATATCAATTGAATGCACATATCCGTACAATCCATTTCAATTTCAGAGAAATGGTATCGGAAGTCGAAATTTCTTCCATCTTTTCTCCTCACCACTGCTAAACAGACATCACTGTCACAGCAAAAGGGAAGGAAATCAACAAGCACAGAATAAATATATGGTTTCCATTTGTTTTTCTTGTGTACATTTTATCTTCTCCTGACTAAAAGGCCATTGAATTTAACAGGGGGATTTCCTTGAACACTTCCCATACCTTTAATTTTTAAGCAAATATTGAGACAAGAACAAAGCAGCTTATGTGCTCCCCAATTCCTTCCATGAATCTGCATACTAATCCACAAATTAGACATTCTGAGGTCTTTGTTGTTGAGCAATTAGTGCATTGTGACATACAAAGCTTTGAAAAATGTATCCTGTAACTCATTTTTGCCTATGCAAGGAATTTGAGTCATTGATCCCAAGAGCACGTAGCAGTAATCTGCTTCTTGCAGATTACTTTTTTTTTCTTTTTCTTTCCCTTTCACTTTACTTCTGAAGTCTAGTTTGCTACTGTTCATAATTTGTAACTGCTTTATTATTTGTCATTAATTTCTTAGTTTGCTCTTGTTATTTGTCTTCTTTTCTATTGCTTTAATTGTTTGCATTCTGTTTCTGCAATATTTTTCCTTTTGCTATAATTTTTCTTCATTAGTTGGAGTGAAATTTTATCTCTGAATATCATGTAGCTTGTTTTTATTTCATTATGTCCTGTGTTTGTGTTACAGACACCACTGCTCAGCTTCACAAAGTCTTCTAAAGGCAACTCTTATCAATATAGCACCACTGAACCTAACAGATAATGCTTTATTAAATGTTACACTGAAGCCGAAATCTTACACAGTAGGTAGCATAAAATCATTACCAGCTTGAATATTTTTGAGGATCAAGATGATTATGATAAGAGCAATGTCCCAACAGGGGATTTGCCACTTATTACTTAATCCACAAGCCTCCTACAGGCATGTTTTGGTGTCATTGAATGCCCACCCAAGGGTTATATGAAAGCCTGAAGCTAAGACACATCAATGGTTCTGTAGAAGTCTTGTAACACAGCCTAAGCTCTCTGGGGTTTTTTTAGGCACTTTATGTTATTAATAAAAAGTTAATGGAAGGTAAAACTATTGCTTGAGAAATGTGTACATAAAAGCCTTACTTTCTTTATGGCTTTCTCCTGTAAAACTGCCCAGGAAATAACATCCCACACTGTCTTTTCTTTTCAAAAAGTATTTGTGAGTGATCTCTCATTTCTTATTTATCTGTTGAATATTTAGATATGTAATATAAAAAAGATTTGTAAAGCAAATACTTGTCCCCACATGCTGGATTTCTTCAGTCAGATCAAATTTTATGCTATTCATTTCATAATCTGAACTATATTTCAGTAAGTTAAATAAGTTAATATTTTCCTGAGAAAAGCTATGAAGCAAACACTACAAAAATGTTTCCTTCTTGTATTAGTGTAGATCTTTGATCCTCAGATCCAGTTTTAGACCCTTAAAGGACTGAGAAGATCTACCCTTTCTTTAATTCTGTTGGGCATTTTCATGAGCTCCTCTATCCAGATAGTCAAGATTTTCAGGAAAACTGTGTGTCCCTTTTGAACTATTAATAATGTTTCGAAGATCTGTGTTCTACTAAAAGTCTGCATCTCCCTCTAAAGCTCTTAGGGATTATCTATTAGAATAGTTGGGGAGTGGATTTTGCTGTTCTGTATTTTTTTTATTTTTGTTTTTCCTCAGTTGGACCCTAACATAAGCAGGCCAAGACCAGCTCTCTCAATCAGACCATTGTTACAGGAGCAAGGATATAGCGTATCTGCTGTTCAGGGAAGAGAGGTCCCCATAGTGAATCTAATCTGTATAAAACAGTAGGGGTCTTCACCAGCTGTCACTCTTACCATGGACATGCAAATGACAAAGCCCTCAAGTCAAGGTTGTACTACATCACCTAAAGAAGCAGAGCACTAACTGAATTCCCACAAATAATAGTAGGACCAGGCAGGCATTTAGCCACTAGTATATGGAAGGTATTACATACCGGGGACGGAAATTGCTCACAAGACGTACTTTTGCAGTATCGCACCATTCTGTAAGCCAGATTTAACATCATAAAGGCTTTTCTTCAGATACTTCAGATGCTGTAAATTAGTGTGTCTGATAAGACAAAATCTCTAAATTTGAAATATCTTTCCCCTCCTACACAATGAGACCTTAGAGCTTGCAGTAAGAAGCTTCATCTCATCATCAGGTGTTTTACAGAACCTTCCCTCTAACTCAGTTTGCCTAAATGAGGTAAAAATTCTGTTCATGGTACCCACAGTCAAATATACCAAATATACATTATAAAATAATGGTGCTTAATACATTTCACTGAGACTGAAGCATAAAGAACTATATTCATGACGCAGACTTACAATGAGACCTCAGTTTCAGATTACACTTCTATGACTGTTCCTCTATGTAATTGCTTTTATTTCTCATTCTCTTCAATGTTAACTTCTGCAATTCTTGCAAGTGGTCAAATATTACACAATCGACACTGGTGTAAACCAATGCAAAAAGGATGTTATAATTTTCAGCTAAATAATTTTACTTTAAAAATTATATACTCATATATATCATATGCCTTAGAAAATTGAGAGGGAGAGTAGTAGATACAAAACCCCTTTTCTTTGCTTCCAGTAGCATGAGGTAAATTGCACAATAAATCAATTTTTATGGATGCTGTTGACTTGCAACATTTGCTGCTTTTAAAAATTAATAGCTGAAATAATGAACATCCTCAAAAACTCTCTGAACAGCCAGCTTGATTAATTCTCTGAAATGAAAAGCAGATGACAGATGCAATATTCTCAGCTGAAATTTTCTGTAGCCTGATCAAACCACAATCTAAACCTATGCCAGTAAGAAAAGTTTGCTTGCTTTGATTTTAATTTGTGGAAAACAAACAAACTTATGTCTCATATTGTGTTTTGCTTAGACATGCATACACACACATCTATAAAATATTCCTTCCTATAAAATTACATGAAGTTTAATTTTTGAGCAAATCTTATTATGAAGGCGTAATAGCACTACACAGTGCAACTGCACTTCATATTAATATTACATTATTGACAAACTGATAAGAAATTCCTGGGTATAAGAAAATGTGCAGTGCATCTTGAGCATTTTCTAGATATCAGTCCATATGTCAAAGCAATGTAATCAAGAATACTTCCTTTGAATGAAATATAGATACACAGCTTCACATCAGCATTTTCCATTTACCCCCCTTTCTGGGTCTCACTATTCACAGCCCTTTAATGTAGGAGTTAAACAGGAAAATAGTGATAACCATTTCTATTTCTTTTTTCCTAGAGCTGGAATTAAATAATACTGTTGTCTACAATGGGAAGCATTTGTGCCATAGTTTCAGTTACAATAAAAATTAAGAAATCAATAATATTTTGGTTAAGGATTAGGGCATTTGTTTAAATTTTAAAATCTACATAAGATTTAAAGTAATATTAATGCTATCCCATGTTCTTAACTAGTCTGCTTTTTATTGCTGAAATATTGGTCTGAAGTAATGAAGGCTGCCTGAGATATGCCTGAGATGATCCAGGTGATTCCATCCTACATCACAAGAAGTGATTGGACATAGACTCTTCATTTTCAATGAATAAAGGTCGTAAGGGCTCAGCCATATACAATCTCTGCTACCTAAAGATCCTCTAACATCTGCATTTGTGAGGAAATACTGCATGAAAAATAAGCAAAACATGTTTTCAGTCTCAATGTAATAAATTTAATGTTCTTTCTTATTTTTCATGGCATAAAAGTGTCTCCCTACACCTATGGAAGTTTTTTCTCCTTTATTCAGGAGTATTCTCTGCTGATTAACAATTTCACTTTTACTGTGAGAGGAAACTGTGGAGCCATGTCCTATTCAGGCATTCACACAAATAAAGCTATATATGAATGTGTGAGTCAGACTGAAGGAAATCTTTGTAAAAATTTCAGTAGGCAGATGGGAACATCATCTCTGTTGCTGTTGAAGACTTCCAAGATAATAAATATTGCTCTCTTGATAATCACTTTAGATAACTTCTGTATCAGCAGCTCTTGCAACTGTTAAGTGTCTGGGGGGCTTATAGATCAACAAGATGTCAAAGCTGATCTTTACTGTAGTCTTAAAAAACAAAAAGAAACACTCAAGGGAGTCTGCTTCAACTGAATTCATTAAATTTCTCAAACATGCAGTGGAATTACAGAGAGTTAGTTAATAAAACCATGCAATCTGTTGATATGTCAAAAAGAAAATAATTTACAAAAAGTAAACATTTCCACTACAACATGCAGATCATTTTTAGGATGAACCTTTATACATACAGGACCCACGAAAAAAGGTATCAGAGGAGAAAGGGCAAGATGGGCTTGGAAATATGATTCTTGAGAAAAATCATAACTTCATCAGAAATAAAGAAGAACAAAAACTAACTTCTACACAGCAGGGAAGACAAAGGGAGAAACATGAAGGTTTGCTTTTAGCTCAACTATAATCAAGTATGTCCCCTTGTTCAAATAAAACTACATTGTGTCCCCAGTGGACTAAGACATTTTTCTGAATAAAGAGGAACATCAAGGTCTTTAGCATCTGTCAATATATTCTTGCTAAGTGATAAATTCTGGCTCTGTTTAGCGAAAGATGAAGACTGAGTGATTATTGAGTTCTCAGAGACATCCTGCTTGCAAACTAGAAAAAGGCTTCATAGAGCATTGTGCTTTTCAGCTCTTCTTGCCTTGAGTGGAGAAAGGATTAGCTTCTGTCACCTATGGCAACTTGACCCCAGAAGTAAACTAATCAGAATAGTAAAGATTGAACCCCTAGTATACAGCTAGTCTCATCCTCCTCTCAGGAGCCTCTGTAGTCATGATGGTTCTCTGCTTTTGTATCTCCACTGTGTCTGAGTAACATAGCCAAAACTTAATCTGATGCTATGTGTGTACATATATATAAAGTCTCTGTAATCACCTCCTCCAAGTTCATCGAAGCTGTAGCAAATACGTGTATTTACTACCCAGGATTAGTCTAAGCATTTATTTAGGATATGAAACATAGATTTTCAGGGTCCAGGGAAGGGGGCAGGGAAAACTGAGATCTCAAAATCAGACAAAAAAGGCAAAGCACTGAAAGTGGCATTGTACAAATTAAAGTATATGAGCAGTGATACCAGGGAAGTATGTCAGTGAGCAGAATAACAGTGTGTTACAAGTCAAATAATAATGCCTATAGGAAGGCAGTAGTCCAGAATCAAATAAGAGACACCTACTTATTCACAATTCAATCTTAAACTTTTGTTCTTAGGCTCAGAAAAAGCACCCATAAAAATGTTAACTCCAGATTTATTGATTACTCAAGATGGATGGGCACTTCATCTTTTGATGATTAATTATGGACAGATTTGAGCACCAGAAAACTGCTCTGATAAGCTGCTTGGGCCATGATGAAAAAGAATACACCCAGAAACGCCCAGCTGTCAGTTTCACTGGAGGCATTTACACCAGGGAACCAATTTAAGGCAAAGCAACGTGAGAATGGAAGCAACACTAAGGAGGTTATAAGGCAGTTTCATGTCTTAATTACTTGAGCTATTAAAGAAACACATTTGGTGTTGATGTCTCTGGAATACTGTACTTTTAATATATCATATATGCCTCTGTGTTAATGCTTTTATGAGCTGCACATTTTGGGCTTGGAGAGTTAGGTTGTAAGCTTTTTTTTTTTTTTTAATCTTCTAGTGAAAAACTTATTTGCACTGATCTGGTGATTTCATTTTATTTGCTTTTTATTCTCAGCCTCTTGGGGTTTCCCCACTGCATTGTCTATCCATTCTCCTTTCACCATGTCTGTTTCCCATGTTTGTTCAAGAGAAATTGGCAAAATTAAATAAAGAAAAATTCCACACTGTCATGCATGAATTTGTTAGAGTGAGTTAAATGAGACAAGATTTGCACAATTTCTTTATAAAGCCAAGAAATTGTTAGAAAAAATGCTGCTTCTTATTTGTTCAAAAATGCTTTTATATACTTTTAGCTTTATGAAGTATTGATTTGATAACAATTTCCTTGGAGGATTGTGACCTCAGTTGCTTTTTTAGAGGAATTTGCTGGCTCTAATTAAAAACAAACAAACAAACAAACAAACAAAAACACGTAAATGGAGACTATGGTGAATTTCTGTTTTTAAGAGGATAAATTTGTGCAGACATACAGATTAAGCAGTACTGATAATTTTTTTCGAAGTTTTACAGGCTACAAAAAGCATTTCCCCTTGGTTTCCTGAAGATTTCCTATACTCCCTAATCTTTAAAGATGTAAATTATAAAAATTAAATGTACTATATAGGAGCTGAGATTTATAATTACTTAGAGGTCAAGTATACTGTAAAGCCACAGTCCTATGTTACTATTCAACAACATAAAAATATCAAACTGCAGAAGGCATTTTGTCTAATATTTTGGTCACTTTCTGGGGAATAACCCATAAAGATCATAAGGACCAAGGGAACACAGTTCCCTCGAGAACAGTCTAGTTGTTTATTCCATGTGAATGGGAAATATTTATTGCTTTCCCATAAAAATATATGTTCTCCTATCCAAGTTGCATCTGCTGCATAGGCTAAATAAGCATCAATGGCATTTTGTCAACAACATGGCCTGAATTGTTTTCTCTGAATGCAGATCACTTACCTGAGTAAATGTGTCTATATATAACAAACATATAATATATATAAATCTTTTGTTCCACTTTACAGTGATACAAATAAAATAGTAATTCAAGATTCTTGAAAGTCAATATTATGTGTACTTGCACTCTCAATATATTTTGTAAATATTTTAGTGGGTTTATTTAGTTATTTTTCCTTTTGCAAAGTTATTGTAAAAGCAACTTACACAAGAAGGTTATTGTTGTTGTAAGGTTTAAGGGGGGGTTGTTTATTTCTAATATACCTGAAGTATGGATTATTTCTTATGGGATGGATCATTTGATTCAGACTAGTAGTCTTAATTTCAGAGTACTGAGTTTTCAGAGTGGAATGATTTACCTCAACTACTATTTGAGCTTTCCTGCCCTTTTCACTGACAATATTTGCAACATTCAAGGTTTGATTGCATTTGTATCTATGAAAAGTTCATTTTAGCCTTGTTTAAATGGAAAAGAAAGTTCAGATGGCAATGAATCTAATTTGCACTGCTGGGTTATTCTATCATATTCATTCATACAGTGGCATTTCATAACATTTGCATCGTTCATAATGGGGTTATGTCAGTGTTAATGAAAGCCAAAAGCAAATGTTTAGTCCTTTGTTAGTTTGAAAACTAACTTACAGCATAAAATACTAAGTCTAAATTTCTAGAATTATTCTATAACAAGGTAATTTTTCAACTATGACCCCAGGACTTCCAAAAAGAGTGCCTGATGATAATTCTACTTCTTGTTTATAGAAAGGAGCAAGTAAAAACTAAGATAAAATAGTTATCATAACAAAAAAAAGGTTATTACATCACTACAGTTTTTACCAACACAGTAATCTAACAGAATGTGTAATGTTATCTGCCTGTGTCAACTGGTTTTTCTTCTATAAGCAGCTGCTTTAATGAACTCAGTATCTCTGATGAGAAGTTACGAGAATTATCTAAAAGTACATTGTCTAAATTTGGATATTCATTCTTGTATTTTGACATCATTTTCAGATGACCTTAGTTTGACAAGGCTTGCTGTAAACTACTTTTTTTTTTTCTCCAAATCAGTGGTATTCCTCATCGTTTCCCTTCTAAAATCTACACAATTAATGAAAAAAGTCTTTAGTGTTTATAGAATTAATGTAGCTCAAGCACTCATAAACTTCTCTGATACAGGTATTCTGAAGGCTAACAAAAAGATATCCACTAATTTTCATTTGTTGAAAGAATTAAGAAAATATTGAATTGTTGAGGTGAAAATAAAGAGATAAATCATGAATATAAATAATTGTGGCCATTATATCATGCCTAACTAAAAATCAACAAATACACAGTCAATTGCAGTAGCAGTGGGGTAGTCTTATTGAACAAAAAACTCTTTTGTTCAGACTAATTATTTGCCATAGACAACAAAACTCCTAGAAAATATTGCTGATACATGGTATTTTGAGATAATTAGAAATATGTTTGTGAGGACTGCAAAATGTCTGTAAGATAATTATATGGTTTAATTGTAACAGTAATTGAATTGAAAGAAAAAATAACATAGAATAGCATAATCCAAGAATATTTTCTATCTTTTCACGGTGGTATATGCATGGATGAAATGTGGTCTTAGGAAATATAAGAGGACTGCCAAACTCAGGAAGCAATGTAGTTCATCAGTCTAGTCTGAGGTAGGGTCAAAACTATATTCAGCCTATTTTCAAGAATGAGATGTGAGGATTTCTACCTTCTGCATAGAACTCAGTGCTTGGGAGATTACTTACAAGAAGAAATAGTTCACTCTTGTTTCTATCACCACTTCCAATATATTTGAAGCCACCTTTCTTTTCTCTACAGGAGACATGATGGGTTTTTTCAATCATTTGTCAACCAACAAATTTGCTAAGTCTCTGCTCATTCTCATGGTTGCATTTTGCTTGGGTTTTGGGAGAGGGGGAGGGGTTAAGAGTTTCTGTTTTACTGATATTATTGTCTTGAAATATAGTGTCTGATGTAGAACAGAAAATAGAACAGACTGAATAAGCATTAAAGGAATGCAAAAATGACCTTCTATGTATTATATGTTACACTTTAGTAAATAAATACCTACATGAAATTTCCTTATTTTTGCAACAAGTTCATAACATCAACTGCCTATGTATTTCATTGTACTGTACATTTTACGTAGGGTAATTTTGTAATTTTGCCATAATGATATGGTTCTTAACTGCACTACCTCACACAGGTCTTCAGTTAATATCCTTTGACATACTTTGGGTGGTGCTGTTTTCACTAGCACCATGTCCATTTTCATTTCCATCCTTAAAGTGTATACAAAGTTCACCTAAATGTGCAGGGACTTCTGATCCACAAAGAAATATATTCCCTATTTTGCTGATCTAGTTGGTAAATGTGGGGGTGTGGGAGAGGGAGGAGGGTGCTGGGTCCACTGCAGGGAGAGTGTTGGGGGGCTCTTAGAGGGAGGGAGGGGGAGGAATGGGGATGTTTCCTGTACCCTCTTCCAATGGTGGACTCCAAAAACCATGGTCCTCCATAGAAGAGGGTATTAGAAGGCTGAGGGAGTTGGCTGTCATCAAGATGGCCTTTGCCACCAATGGCCCTGACTTCGGGGACCCAGACCATGTCCAGTGCACCCCCGACATGTTCCAACAGCTGTCCCGCCTGGCACCCGAGACCTACCTC
>VXBA01000667.1:34322-48626 GCA_013399895.1 Serilophus lunatus | reverse complement strand
CTACTCCCAGGCCTCGTGGCTTGACTCAGCCCACCTCCATCGGCATTGGAGCCACACGAGCACAACTACAGGTTGAAAGCTTCCCAAATAACATCCTGGGTTGGGGGGGGGAGAACCTTTCACTGTGTTGTGTTTTTCAGAGATTCCAAGGGCTGGGAGTTGGCTACCCATCAGAGAGGGAGAAGAAAGAGAAAGTGGCTCTTCCTTTCCACTGCCTCTCTGTGGCCAGTTTGGCTGGCCTTTGAAAGCAGTTCCCTTATTCCTTTTTTCTTTGTTTTCCTTTTTGTGGTTTTGCTGGGTGCTTGTTTTTTTGTGTTGAGTCTGGGGTTCCCTAAACTGTGTTTTCTTTGAGCTCCAGACAAATAAAGTGTTTCGCTGTTGTCACATTCTGTCATTCTTCTCGTCACTATTAAGAGTGCCCCCTAGTTAATATTGTGGTTCTTAAACCACCACATCTGATCATTGAAATCCATTTACTCCTCAGCTAAAACACTGCAGATATTGAATAGTTTTGATAACCAAAGAAACATAATGTATTTTATTATTAAATAGTATACAACCTCAAATTTCTTTTCCCATTTTCTCAAAAACCTTCTAGTAAGCTGCTAATTGTATACAACTATTTGTTATATTATTTCTCATCCTTACCTATATTTTTAAACTAAAGTGAGAAAAATGGAACCTGTACTTTTTAATTTTATCTTGAGTGACAAACACTTTTCTAAGTGATCAGAAAGGTGTTCTAGTGTTGCTAGGGCTGCCATATGCTTTCTGCTTCAGCAACTTAATTTGTGACTCACTGTGGTGGTTTGAACCACTATTTTTCATTAGGGGTGTGCAAAATGATGACGAAAAAACTAAACAGAATTTTAACAGCAGGTAACAGTTTATTGTCTAGGGCTCTACCAGAAGAATCTTTATGGGAACCCCCAGACTTAAACGAAAATACACAAATATGAAAACCCGACAGAGTGACACAGGAAAAAAAACAAACAAAAAAAAGCAGACTGCTTCTCAAGGCCAAGTGAGGCTGGCCAAGAAGCAGGAGAAGGAAAGGAAGCCACCTCTCTCTCTCTCTCTCTGATGGTATCACTCCTGGCCCTCAAAGTCTCTGCAAAATACAAAAGAAGTGAAAAGCACCCCCAATCCCAGTCAGCCACTCGGGGAAGCTTTCACTTGCCATTTTGATGGCTTGGCTCTGGCGCCGATGAAGGTGGGCAGAGTCAAGCCGCGGGGTCTGGAAGCTGGGGGGAGAGGGGCTGTGCAGCTACCCAGCTCGACAGGAAACTGAAGAGAGGGAGGACTTCCGTGTTCTGCCTTTTTAAGCCCTCCAAGTCTCACATGGGAATGGGTGTCTTCCTCCTGGCCAAGCCATCTTCTGATTGGCCAGCGGAACCAGGCTCCACCTCTCTTCCAGGGTCTTCATTCCAGGCAAAATGGTGGTTCCTGCTGAAAAACGTGTGCTTGGGGCTTGTAGGCGCCATCTTTACGACCCGCAGGCCACCCTGCGGCACCCTCGGAGAGGCTACCGCCCCTCTGCGTGGCCATTGCCAGCATGGCACCAGTGCGGGGCCTCACCGCTGTCCCAGGGACCCCCACAGGAGGGACCTCTGGGACAGCGGGTCTGCAGGAGCCACCCAGAGTAGCTGCTGCACCCACACTGCCGCACGAGCGCTGCTCCCAGGGCTGCTGCCCCACCGCATGAGGTTGAGGGGGGCACTGCAGCAGCCTATGCCACCCACCACGGGCGCTCGCCAATTGAAGGGGCCGCCTGCCAGCTGAGACTGGCCACTGCCACCCAGAGCCGAGGCTGGCTGCTGCCCAGAGGGCTGGGGAGTGGCACCGCGGTGCGCCGTCTAGGAGCCGCTGCTGGGAGCCGCCTGCACCACCAAGCCAGGTCCGCGTGCTCCATGCCACACCAATGAAGGATCCGGGCCCACCGCCACAGCCTGGTACCACTGTCGCACCCTACCCACGCCACTGCCGATTGCTGGTCCCGTCTCTCCCCTAGTGCTGATTCTCGGCGAGTGAGGATGGAGGGGCTTGGTACCAGTTGACCGTGGCTGCTTTCCCGACCAGGAGAAACCATGGGGAGACGGCTGGGGTGACCCCCTTCTCCCCCGAGAGAGACATTGAGCAGGAACAGGGGCTGCCTCGGTCCCCCTCACTGGAGGGCAGGAAGGGGAGAGCATGCAGAGAGTAAGGCAGGGAAGAAAGCTCCACAGATTTCCCAGACCTCGGCTTTCTTTCTTAAAGGAATAAACATGGTTTTACACAGACAGGGAACAAGTAAACACCTTTTAAAACACTCTTCAAACACCCTCCCCTCTCCACTTTTTTCCAAGAACCTCCCCCCGAAAAAGACCCAGCACCCCCCAAAACCACAACACTCAGAGTCATACAAAAGGTTACTGAGTCTATCTTGTAGTTTCTTGGTTGTTTTTTTGATGATGCAAAACTGGGCATGAACCAGCAGTGTATGCTCACAGCCCAAAAAGCCATCTGTACCCTGGGCTGCATCAAAAGGAGCGTGGCCAGCAGGTCAAGGGAGTTGATTCATCTCCTCTGCTCTTGTGGGATTCCAGCTGGAATACTGCATAAAGCCTTGGTGCCCTCAACATAATAAGAGCATGGAACTCTTGGAGGAAGTCTAGATGAGGGCCACAAAGTTGATAAGAAAACTAGAGCCGCTACCTTAAGAAGACCGCATGAGAAAATTTGGGGTTTTCTGCCTGAAGAAGAAAAGGTTGAGTGGAGACCTCATAGCAACCTTCCAGTATCTGAAGAAAGCTGGAGAAGGACTCAGAAACTGTAGTGATAGGACAAGGAGGAATGGGTACAAACTGAAAGGTTTAAATTAGATGTTAGGAAGAAATTCTCTGAGAGTGGTGATGCACTGGGACATGTTGCTCAGAGAAGTCATGGATGCCCCATCACTGGCAGTGTTGAAAGCCAGATTGGACAAGGCTTTGAACAACCTGGTAAAATGGAAGACATCCTTGCCTGTGGCAGGCCACTTGCAACTAGATGATCTTTAATGTCCCTTCCAACCCAAACCATTCTGATTCTATTATTCTTTCTGAATGGAGTGCATGCCAGTCTGATTAATATCTTCAGAGTTTCTAAAAAAAGTAAAATCATTTTATGGGAAAATTAGTAATTTGTATTCAAGAGGCGGTTCTCAAGATAGGCAAAATATTTCCTTCTCTATAAAAGATGAGGTTGCGCTGATATGTTCTTACAAGAGCTAGTGATTGCATGTTCTCTTAAACAACAAATATCATGATTTAAAAGATCTATACCATCCAGATGGATGTTTTTAATAACACAAGTCTACTGTATATGACAGTGACATAAATGTGCTGTAATTAATTTCCATTGCTCAAAAAAGTGGAAATCTTTCATAGGTCCGAGAAACAGATTCCTACATGAGTAGACTCTCTTAATTTTCTCACAGAACCAGGCTTAATATGTTAATTTTGAGAGGAGGAATTGCTATGTGAATGAACAGTTAGCCAATTGATAACCTTTCCCTTTATTAGAAATAATAAAATTAGCATCATAAAATTCATGCCACTTATGTTTTTCAGTAATATTTTTTTTCCAGTAATATTTTAGAATGAAAAGAATGTATTCATTTTTTAAAAGGGCAGAAAGAAGGACCCTGGGAACTACTGGCCTTTTAGCCTCACCACTGTGCCTAGGAAGACCATGGAACACATCATCCCAGAAGCTATGCTAAGGAACATGAAGGACAGGGAGGTGATTCAGGTGTGCAAGCATGGCCTCACCAAAGGCAGTCCTGTCTGACCAACTTAGCGGCCTTGTATGAAGGAGTGATTCCGTCACTGGACAAGAGAAGGGTTACAGATGTAAGTAGCAAGAATGAACTTTTTCTAAATGAATATTTAGTGTATTAATATCAAGCGCCTGGAGAAGGGGAAACATTGAATTTTTATGTTGATTTAAAAAAAAAAAAAGCCACCACGGAAGTCTTCCTGGGAAGGAATGGTAGTAGTTATATATTTGTTTTAAGTGATAATCTATAGAAATATGTATGACTTGTAATACACATTCACAAAGTTTCTCTGGGTTTTTTTTTATATGTGTGGGGTTTTTGTTGGTTTTGCCTTTTTTTATTATTTGATTTTTATAAAAGTGTACTTCAAGTATGGAAAATTTTGTAGCAAAGATAGTTGTTCTAACATATCTTTTTTCCCCCATCTAGATTTCCTCACAATTTATATTTCTGACAGTTATGCACACTGATTTGTAATGTTTAAAAAATTCATTAAGTCAAATAAATTATTTTGGCATATGCTTGAGTAGTAGATAAAAATAAAATTTGGGATTTTTGCTACAGTATCCTGGCCCAAATATTTTCTTTTTCCTACCTAGGTTTTTGCTTTAAAGTTATACGCATTAATCTAGGACATTGGCAGAGAAGTGTATATACCAATATATGAGGCAAGGGGATTGTTGGAATTTCTGTCTGTGACCATTGTTACATGTCAGTGAAGCAGTGAATGAATTAAACACATGAGCATTTGGAACAAAAAACCCCCCTAATTTCATCCTGGGAAACTAATTAGGGATATGCATACTATTAAAAGTTAAAAGATTAATAGCCTTGCCATGTTCCAGTAATCATTGAAATCATTTACCTAATGACTCTGGGGTTTGCCTAAAGACTCTTTGTCTCTTTAGATTGAATAGACTTTATTGAAGAGGTAGGAAGTAAGAAGGACGACTGAAAGAACACAGAGATGGGAAACAATACAGGGAGGAAGTGGAAAGATGGTTTAATAATTAAGATTTTAATTAATAAGCAGTAAGATGCATCTTGCACTTGTATATTCCGTGAGCTCTGGGACAAATCATTGAGCATAGTACTCATCTCATCAAAAGCTATCTGTAGTCATAATCAAGAGAGGGAAAGAGGTGCTGAGCTTATCAGAACACTTGAGCAGATGTTTATGTTCCCTAGACATATCCATTTGGCCTTGGAGAACTACCTTATGATTAGTGATGGCTAGATAAAGGAGCTTGCTGTCTCTCCCAGAAACCAGTTACAGTACCAAGTGAAGCAGATAAAAAGACAAGTTAGGATAGAAGGTGACTGAAGTTCAGACAGTTATTAAATACAATGATATAGGCACTTAGAATTAAGACCTGGAGTGCACCAGACTTTGGGCCACACAGGCTGAGTAGTACAGTTAATGCTTCTAAGATCCCTGGTCATAAAATCAAAATATCCATCATTTTATTATCTCACGGGGTAGAGGAAAAGAATCAGTAATCACACAGTGGTAACCATCAGAGTGACAGTAAATCTTGCTTAATGTTGATAGACTAAGAATCTTAGACAAAAATTCTGTCTAACAGAGGGTGAAAGAAAGTATAAATCTGAGGATTAGAATGTTTGTCTTAATCCATACCAGAAAGACTGATAAAAAGGATCAGAATTATCAGTCAGTGAATTTACTGAAAAATAAGTAATTCTTATCAGTGCAAGCAGCTAATTATGCAATTTGTAGATTAAACAAAACATAAACCAAACAAATAAAAAACAACTAAGCTGAAATTTTGTATTCTCCTACTTTCCCCCCACTCTCCCCGCAAAAGGCTACAAAACTATTCCGTTTGCGCTGGCAAGAGATGCCTAAGAAGCAAAATATCTGACCTGCAAAACATTTATAACATTTACAAATGTTTGTAACCTGATTCAAAACATAAAAAGTTGAAAAGCAGTGGGTTTTATTTCGTGAAAGTGAGATCCCACACGGCTGCATTGTTTCAAAATTTTTCCAGCTATTCTCTAACAAATTGCTTTCTTACTAGGTTTTTGCAAACCAGCACATTAGCTTAGTGAGCTCTGTCAGTAGGCAAGGGGAGCATTCAATCGCCAGACAGTAGCTACTAGAGCTGCTGCTAGAATTTAGCTGCCTCCTGGAAAAGTATTTTTACCTTTTTGGGATGTCAATAATCCAGTGAGACTGGTAATAAGGTGGACAGCTATATGGGAAACGAGCAGCTCTAGCCATCTGGAAAGCTTGGGAGAAGCTTAGTCAAATCTCCAGACAAAGAAACAACAGCCAGTTGCTAAGGAAACCTTAAAGTTCACAGGCATTTCATCCGTGAAAGGCATTTAGCTGAACACTGGATTGCCTGGCAAATCTGGTCAAGCCAGTGCCCTGGCAGCCTGGGTATGGCTCTCTGGGACCTCAGCCTGTTGGCTGGGTAAGAAGGCTGCTTTCCTCACCAATGCTCCAGTCTTTTTGGCTGGTTCAAAGGAAAAACAGCTGTGATGTGCACAGGATTGGATGAACAACCTATCAGATGAAGAGCAGAAGATACATGTAAAACGAAGCCTGGAAAAATCACTCTAGATTTATTTGGAAGACTTAGGGTGCTGAATGATTTGGTTTCTTGATTTCCATGTGAAATACTGTTATGATATTTTCCTGAAATATCGTCATTTTCTGTGGATTTTTTTAACCACCTGCAATTTCGTGGCCTATTCAAAGAAGTTAAACATATTTACTTATTCGATGTAATGGGAAAACAGAATAGATCATATTTATTATTATTATTATGAAATTTTACTTCACATTTTTAACTTAATGTTAGACTGTCATCATCCACTCTCTTGACTTTTTAATCCTGAACCCACATCTTTTTCCTTGACTGGAGATTTATAGGCCTGGAAGGGAATTTTTCTTACAATTGCAAAATCTCTCTCTCTAGCTTTGGGCCTAAATTGAAAATCTACTTGTCTGATTTAACGCCTGAAAATATTCTTGGTTCTTGTGCTATTACTGAATACAGTATTCGCTTGGGGATGTAAAATAACTGCTCAGCAATGGAACCTGAATTGATTTTCATTCGTTGATTTTGAAAGGATATAAACATCCTGACCTGTGTATTTATTAAAAATGTATAATTTCTGCTTGTTTTAATAATGGTTTAGGAACCGATTTTATTATTCAAGAAAGTCAGTAATAAGCTAATGCATTAGAACATCACTTAAAATAATGTAGATAATGCCTTCTAATGCATTCTGCTGAGCCATGTAGCTCAACAACTGATGGTTGAAGGTTTTTGTTGATTTTTATGAAAGATGTTGCAATTCTTCCTTTCAGAATTCTCCCATCTGTTACTCATCTCTGAAGTAGCATGAAACTTGTAGTGTACTTCTATGCCTTCTATCTTCTTCTATGCCTATCTCTACAGGAAGACTACACTTACACGAAGAAATAAATCATAAATAAATATGAATCAAGGTTTTTAAATTAAATAATTTTAATATTTTTCAGGTAACATTCTTCAAAAGAAATTGTTATTTTAAGAAATTAATAATAAAGAGCTGTCTTCACAGCCTTTTCAACATTTGAAACTCCATTTTAAAGAAATTCAGGATATTGCATGAAAGTCAATTTAGAAACACTAACATAAAACACTAACTCATTGACTTTCCACACTATAAAATTTTGTGCATGCAGCAAAGACTTGCCTTATTTCTACACTTCTGCAGAAAGATGCTTCTTTTCCTGAAGCAATCTCAATGTTCTGTCTTATTTTATGAAGTAGAAGGGCATGAAATACTTCATATCTAGGAAAGAACTTCCCAGCTGGGTCAGTCATCTCAGAATAGTATGGCCATGGGAAAGAATTTTCCAGTGCCTAACAATGAAATGCAAATGGAAGTAAAATTTCAATACATATTTTTAATATACCCTCTGTTCTTATGTGTTGTGTGATTCATTCAGTTGAATAAACTTTATTCTAACATAAGGCTTTCAATGGTAGAATGAAAATGTCTGCAACAGAAAAGAGACAATGATGAGTACAGCCAGTTCAACAACTGCTTACATATTTCAGAAAATCTGTTTTTCAAATAGTTGTACAATAGGTTCAAATCATCTCATAGTTACACCTATACAATTACAAGACAGCCATGTTATATGTCTTTAATATTAAGTCTAGAATGACTTCTGGAAAAAAAAAAAATCATCAGTTCTTGTAGCAGAATATTAGGCTGTATTACAGCCAATTTTTTAGTAGGCCTTTATATAATTCTAATAATTTTCTATCTGCAGATTTAAATAGCTGCATTAGAGAGCTCCAATTAGGTAATAGTACTGCAATTGTAGAGTGTACATCTTCATACTTCATAAATGCACTCACATATCCTGCTTAATTTCTGTGTTAATATTTGCAGGCATTGTATCAATTTACACATACAAGACTACTTTTTATATTCAATGAGATTATAATAAAAAATAAAATAAAATTCCATGCCAGTGAAAAGAAAGACACAAATGACCTAAAGCTGTGAATACTGCATTATTTTCTTCAACGCTATGATTCATGAAGCTGACAAAGACTCATGTCTTCTTTTTAGGTAAATTTTTATTATTCTGGCCTTTCTAGACTTATGATCAAGCTTTCTTTCAAGTTCAAAATTTTAAGATGAAAATACTGGAATTCAAACAGTTCTTGTGGTGTGGTGTTGTTTTGTTTAGGTTTTTGTATTAGTGTATTTTTGGGGTTTTTTTGGTGTTTTGTTTTTTTTTGTTTTTTTTTTTTTTTACAAAAGTAAATCTTCTGTGCAAATTTTAGGCAGATAGTTGGAAATTTTCCAAAGAAAAATTATTTGTTAGAAGATACTGTATTATCAAAATATTGAATTTCATAGGAGCTTCTCAATCAGAGAGATCTTGCCTGTAGGATACAATTTCTCTTTAAAATAACTTATTAGGCCAGCAATTTAGTGTTAGAGATAATCTGTAATATTTGTGACACAGTGTCAAGAATATATTCTAACACTTGGGCTACTGTTTCATACCTTACCTCACAACCTCCAGCACGCAAGCTAATCTGGTGTAGGTCCTCACTTATTTCCCTCTAATTCTTACAGTGTCTGTCAATAATAAAATATGCTTCAGAGTAGACTTTAATTTGACCTCTCCAAGTCTGTGTACCTGAGACTTTGATTTACTTATGTTCCTTCCAACATGAGCTTTCACCAAGAGCAGTAAACTTTTGAGATTTTAAAATTTTTTCAGTTAGTTATTGAACATTTTTTCATCTTTTAATGTAATTACATGTAATTATTTTTAAAGTCCTACTGTCCTCCCTCTATCTCTGTTTTCAATGTCATTTAACTCTTTCAAAAATTTACACTAAGTTCTGAGGTTTTTGAAACAGGTTTCGAAATTAGGGAAACTGAAATATCTTCCTTTAATCTATTTCAAAATGTTGAACTGACAAATTTTCAAAAACTTTGTAAGAAATACAATAAACCTAAAAAGAAATACTTGTTTTTTAAAAATTATTTTTGCAATATTTTTTAACTCTCCCATTTTTTTAATAGAAAAATCAATAACATTGCTTTGCTTTTTCATATTAAAATAGATCTACATTTAGATACATCACTGCCAAGTCCACCACAATGTTTTCAAATACCTCCAGGGATGGTGATTCAACCCTTTAATTGGAAAAACTTTTCATAATATCCGATCTAAAACTTGAGGCCATTTCCTCTTTTTCTAGAAGTTACCAGGCAAGACTTTTGTACTAGTTTAAATACAAAGAACAGAAAAAGAAATTCATTGTGATGCATTTTAATATGAGGACATTAAAGGCATTATCAGAATGTCTAAATACTCACCAAAACCACAACTAACTCTTCAACATGACATAATAGTTAGTGAGAATCTGCATTTCTCCTTTTTCAGCAAATAAATGTAACCTATCAGGCTAGTCTGATTTTGCTGTTTTCTGTATTTGGAAAGACTACAACTAAGTAGTTCAAAGTCTTCCTGATAGATCTGTCACACAGGAAAAAAAAAATCCCCAAACCACAGCCTTTTATAGTCAGTAAATGGTATCTCTGTTTTTCAATTATCATACATCTGTCAACCCGATCTTTTAGGTCTCTCTTGTAGTACATCAGTTATTTATTTCCAAAAGCTGTTTTAATATAATACCTAATTTTAAAATTTAAATCCCACTTATTTTTGGTCTGTTTTTATAGTCCTTGCTCTAGTGCAATCTGAAATGACTTTATATACATGACCTCTAATCTTCCTTCCCTCAGCCATTGACTTCTTTCTTCATAAGAAACATTAAAAAAATTTACTGCACTCACTTAAATGTATAATATCACCTCTAGCTACACTATATGGTTCATAATCACTGACAGAATTTTTGTTTTCAATTTTACAATTTATTCGTTATACGTAAGTATCTGAAAATCTTTTCAAGAAGTAAAATTGATTAGAAGCAAACAATTTTAGTAAAATGCTTAAGTTATTGAAAACTATTTCTGTATCTCTTCTGAGATGATAATTTTACCTTTACTAGAGCTATCTTTATAGTGTAGTTAGACAAGAGATATCTGAGTGAAGTGACTGCTTTTAAAACATGCTGGTTTGATAGTCCCAGAGAACAAAATCTTCTACATCAACAACAGGAAGCTCAAAGTTTTCCACATTGCTCTTTCAAGACTATAATCACGTCATTTTCCTGAGCCTGCCAATGGAGATATAAATTTTATGTCTATATTGCAGAAGGCAATCAAGCAAAAGGAATCTCATGCTGTAAATTGACACTGATAAGGAGAGAATATATTTTGAAGCTCAAGGATGAAATATTTCCACCTGAATTGGTCATAAAGAAGAAATGCCAGCTAAGCCACATATATCCAGAGGTATTTCCTTCTAACAAAAGCAAATTTGTCTATGGAATGTGAAACTCATTAGCTTCCATTACAACAATTCATTACCAGGAAGCATATCTCACCTGAATGGGTGTGTATGCTGTAATAGGATATGTAGACCACACAGCTATTACAGGTTATACCCTTTGATTAATGCTCAAATAAATCCAGTCATGCTCGTCCATGCTGTAACCTCTATAATGCCATTACAAAGACATTTCCTACAACATGTATTAACTGCAGAAATACTGCTATGCATATGTTTGTTTTTTCAATTTAATTAGTTTTGTCTCAGAAGTTGCATGATGCAGCAGGCCTTGCAGGGCATGTTGAGTGAATTTCACTCACAATAAGGGAGATATTATAATGAAAAATTTGAGGGGAATGGTGTCAGGTTCTAAAAGGCTGCCTGTGGAGATGCTTATAGCAGTTTCAGATACCCAGAATCATGTTGGTGGTCTCAAGAAATTTGGTGCACTGTTCCCTTTAGTTTAGGGTTTTTTGGGGGGCAGAAAACCCAGACATGTAGAAAGAAACCCAAACAGATAAACAAAAAACCGTTTTCCAAGTGTGTGTAGTAGAAGGAAAAGCATTGCAGGGTCTACTACACATCACATCTATCCCACAAAGTAGTTTTGCTCCACGTGTATCCTTGCTTGTTGCTTATTTGCTATGTACATTTGGAGAAAATTATGATCTCAACAACACTCCCAAACATGACCTGGTTTGATAAATTCAATCAAAAAGTTTTTCAGCTTTGGAAGAAATGTAGTAAGATAAGTTATCCAGAGTCAGTGTGAGACTTGATTTGTGTAGACAAGCACTCACCCCTATACAAGGGTTCAGCCCAAGTAAATCTAAGTGATATCCTAAGTATTAGAAAACCTAGATGAATCACTCTAAGCAATCAAAAAACCATGAATCTAGCTTTGCCAAGAAGAGATTGTTCTTATTACTTGCACAGCACTGGCATTGAGTCCAGATTGTTGTTTGGTCTTTTTTCTTCCTATTTACCTAAAAATTCTGCCTTGTCAGGCAAACAGTTGCTTTGATTTATTGATGCATTACAAGGAAAAAAAAATCCACTTGGCAAATGGTAAACATAAAGTACAGNCAGTGATTAAGAAAGAATCTGCTGTAGTTGTTATCATGAATAGCGAAACCTCTCGTTATATTCTCTCTCTCCTCTATAGCTGGGCATGGGGGAGTGAGAAGGTGGCTGTAGTGGGCCCCTGGCACTCAGCCCGGGTTAAACCACTACAGTCAGGCAAACAGTTGCTTTGATTTATTGATGCATTACAAGGAAAAAAAAATCCACTTGGCAAATGGTAAACATAAAGTACAGAATGTAGCTATAAAACCACTTAGGAGTTTCTATGATTTTCATGATCTGATATTTGAAATAACTTGTAACATATTGAAGAAACAAAGCAAAATGACACTTCTAATAATAAATTAAATTCATTAATGTTAGTGAACTGCAGTTAAGGCTGTCTAGTCTTTTTTACACCAGATATTACAGCTACAAAAAAGAGAACACTTTTTTTTTTTTAATTTATTTGTATGCCAGACCACTAAAAGAATATATAGTATATAGACCATATACAGATAGAGCTTGAATTTTTCCCCTTTGGCTATTAATTCACTTTTAAGACATAAGTGTTTATTTTTATAGAATTTAACATTTCTTTTGCTTAAATGCTTATTGCTTCTAACCTTTATCTCCTTTTCTCATTGTCTATACATTGCAACTCTTCAGGTCTTCTCCATAGTGTGACTCATCACCCATGAGAGAGCAAGAAATTCTTGGTATCTATGACAATCATATCTTACTCATCTACACATTCTCATCAGAACTTTGTTAAATGAAAAAAGAGGGAAATTCTATTACAGTGAAATATAGGAGATATCTAATTTTATAGGATTTATTTTTGATCAGATGAGTTTATTAGTAATACTTCTTAAAATCATTCTAATGCAGTTCTAATGAATCAATTAAAATTATTTTTATAGATGAGTGAAAAAACTGAAAACTGTTTGAAATTGCATTGGGTATACATGACAAGGTTTAGGTAGTGGGTGAGCTGAAGGGGTGGCTTCTGTGAGAACCTGCTGGAAGCTTCCCTCATGTACCACAGAGCCAATGCCACTGGACTCCAAGACAGACCCACAGTTGACCAAGAATGAGCACGTCAGTAATGGTGGTAGCATCTTTAGGATAACTTATCTGAAGCTAGAAAAAGGAGTGAGACTATGTGAGAGAACAAGTCTGAAGACACTAAGGTAAGTGAGGAATGAGGGGAAGGAGATGCTACTGTCATCAGAGCAGAGATTCTCCTGAAACCTGTTGTGCAGACCACTGAGGGCCAGGCTGTGACCCTGCAACCCATGGAGGACCCCACAATGTAGGAAAGGAGGTTCTGAACCCCTGAGAAGCATCCTTTGTAGCAGGCTCCTGGCAAGACCTGTGTCCTTGTTGAAAGAAACTCGCCCTGAAGCAGGTTTGCTGGCTGGACTTGTGACCCAGTAGGGAACTCATGCTGAAGGAGTTAATAAAGAATAAGTTGGAAAAGTTCATGGAGGACTCTCTTTCATGGATGGGACACCAAGTGGAGCAGGGAACAGAGAAAGAGTATTAATTCAACTTGCTTGAAAACAGTTAAAGAATCTTTCTCAAGATTAAAAGGATCCATCCATTGGGTACAGCTAGCTGGCTTCAGAAGGGGTAAAGCTTCTGACAGGAAAAAACTAATATAGTACATATTGTTTCTCTGATGTTGGGGATTAAGGATTACATAGAAATATCTCCTTGTCTCCTTCAGTGTTTTAGTATACGTGTGAAGAATATTGAGGGGTTTTTCTTCCCTTAAGCATATATAGTCTTTCAGCCACATTGTCCAAATTTAATCTAGAATATAATGGAAAGATTTCAACTTTTATATTTATATTGACTGAAAAGGAAAAGCTTTAAAAAAAATCCAGGAGTTATTTAAATCTGTATTTTACTGTGAGCAGCATACTGAGAAAGATAGTTTTTAAACAGAAAAAAACAGGTCTTACAGCAGTGGCACAATAATTAGCACATCTTCGTTTTGCTCATGTAAAATGGAAACAGATATAAAAGTATTGATGACTAAGAGTAAATGCGTTTCATAGAGTCATAGAGTGATAGAATTATGGAGGTTGGAAGAGACCTTCAAGGTAATCCACCCCAACTGTCAACTCAGCACTTCTACTGTAACACTTAAACCATATCACCCAGTGCCAGATTCAGACAACTCTTGAATACCTCCCAGGATGGTGACCCCGCCACCTCCCTGGACAACATAGTCTAGTCCAATGCCTGTCCACCCTAACACTGATTTTTTTTTTTTTTTTCCTAACAGCTAACCCAAATCTCCCCTGTCTAATTGTATTGGTTTTTCTGTGGCCAGACTTTGGTGGCAGTGGGGGGGGCTGAGGGAAAGGCTTCTTCAAGAAGCTACTGGAAGTTTCCCCATGCCTAGGCTGGGCCCGCTGCTGGCCATGGCCAGGCCAATCAGTAGTTGACAGAACGCCTCTGTGATAACATATTTAAGAAG
>VXBA01000667.1:0-31112 GCA_013399895.1 Serilophus lunatus | reverse complement strand
ACCCCCCCCCCCCCCCCCCCCCCCTTCTCTCCTGAAAAGTCTGTCAGAATTTAATATATTCTGGTGAGAACTTAAGTGTTCTGCTTTAAAACCAGTACATTTCTAGTTCCTTCAGGCAAACCTGAAAAGTAAACAGTTCACCTAGCAGTTTAAATAAATATATTTATATATTTAAAAGAAACCTCTCACATACATGAGTTTTCATTTGTTCTACTAATATTTTTTCAGTATTAGGGGTTTCTCTTCTTCCACTGTCACAAATATAGTGACAAACTTACTTCTGAGAATTGAAATTGGAGACTTTCTTGCATCTCCCACAGGGTCTCATTTCTTTCTGCCTTGAAAAAGGTTCCTTTCAAAGCCAATATAACAAATTATTTATAGACTATAATATTATCACTCTGTCTTATATCAATCATATATAGCTATGTTCATTCAGAAGGAAGCTGAATGGAACTCAACTGATGGTAAAATTAGTCCTTATTTTCAAATGTAACAAAGACCAGGACATAAAAATGCAGAAATTGTTCCTTCTTTCTATTACTCTGTTCACTACACTGTTGAAAACAAAAAAATAAAAGGTTTTTTACTAGAAATATTTTGAGCATCTAACACTTGTCTAGGGTTATTGAACTGTCCAGTTCAATATCACTCTGAAATTGAAAACTAAAGATCTACAGCAAAATTATAAAACACAGTTGTGATTTAATACAATGTTTGAGATAGGATAGCTTTAAGTGAGCTTTGTTATTTGTTAGTTTTAAGAATTTATGTCCACAATGCATTACAAAGGAGGATCCTTGTCTGATGTGATTCACAGTAGTATATTACATAGTATATGAACAATATTACCTTTTGAACCAAAGTTTTAAATCTTCTTTTCACTTCAGACCCTGGAAACTACTGCTCTAAGCCAGAGAGTATAATAGAAAATAGGTCTTCTTTTTGACAAAGGAAGAGGAAGATATTCCACCTTTAGCTATTTTCCAAACTTTTAACCTCAGATTCAAGCTGTCTATGTGAGAAAATGTTTTTTCTTCTATTCTATTTTGTTCTTTCTTTCATTACTTGTTAAACCAAAGTTCTGTGAGACATTAACACAAAGAAGTTAGCAAAGAAGCTATGTACGGTTATTGTTTTGAATGGGAAGTTATATTCTGCTTTATGAGTGTCATAATTTCTGGAAGTCATTAATTTTCTACTGCAGAAATAAAATGATAAAATTAAAGTAGTAAGATAGGAGGGAGTACACAGAAAATCTTATCAAATATGTATACTAACTACTAGAGCCATGGTAACTAAGCCGCTTAGCCTAATCCTTCCTAAAAAGCGATATTCTCTGATTTTCCAAAGCTACTGCTGCTCAGTGGAAAAGGCAATGCTAAATACAGATGTGAATAGCTTTGTTTGCATGTTGAGGATGGTTTTTAAACCGAGATCTACTCAGCAATGCACGTCCCTCCTCTACACCATTTATCAATTTATCTGTTTGTTTGCTAGGAGATGTATAGTAATAGTGGTCTTATTAGTTTCAGTAGAAGTGATTACCAGTACAGTTAAATACTGGCCCTCAATTATCTCAAGTGTTTTTTCTTGATTTGAGAAGAGTTTCTATATTTTTAATTATGTTTACACTCTGCTTTCAGAGCAGAACAACAAAAAAATTGTTTCTGAAGAGAACTGTTCAAGAATTTACACAATTAAACCTAATATAAATGAAGATAAATCATCACCATCTTTTTGTTGCAATTTTAGTATTGGCTAACTGTTTTTTCAGGTTTCTTTTCAATATTAAGGTTAATAACCTAATGCTTCATAGTTACAAAATTATATGTGAAATTTCTCAGCTTTCATACAACATACTCCAGAAAATCAGTAGATGAGACACTGAAATAAATTCTGTACCCATATCTGGGTGATTAACAATTTATATATGTTTTCAATCAATGTAATAATAATTATATTAATTCTTGTCTTTTTTTGATAGAACCAAATCTTTGTTTTTTGGAGATATTTTACTTTTTTCTCTAACTGTCTTTGATTGCAAAATCCTGTTTCATTAGTAGTAGGACACAAATCAGTGGCTTTACTGTCTTTATGTGGTGACAATACTATGTGACTACTTTTGAAACATGCTTAATAAAATAATCACAAAAAGTAATTTGACAGTAGGATATTCCTTGAGGATCACAAATAAATCAGACACCTTAGACTGAGTATTCCAAGAGTATTATTTATTTTTTATTGTTTGTGGGATGAAAAAAGACAATAGGAATTTTACCCCTTCTATTTATAATGTAATCACTGAAAGTGATTTCTGAAAACCATATTGTGCTATTTTTAGAACTCATCTGTCTTGAGTTTTTGTTAATGTTTCCTTTCTCTCTCTCTCCTCTCATTTTATTGTTTATTTATTCATTTATAGTAACTTTTCTTGAGGTGCTAGAATTCCCTAGAGTGCATTTGTTGTCACTTTGGAATGCATTCATTAGTGGGCAGCTGTAATATTTTAGTTTGTGAATTAATTTTCACTTTTTATTCTTTCATGGCGTATAAGAAATATGGTTATATAACTTAGTTGTGTATATAGGCCAAGTTTGTTTATTTTTTTTTTTTATTCAAGTTTGTTTTTCTTTTTGGCAATTTGATTTGATCCATGGCTAAAACATGTTTTCCTGCTCATTTTTCAACTGTGCTTTTGTTATTTCTTTTTCTACCTTAGCCTGACCTTATAGATTATTCCACTTACTTTTTCCCTCACACATGAAAATTTTAATATCATTATTTATTCTTTAAAACATTGTACGGGAAATTTATAGCATTTCCCTAATTTCCCAAATATGCAAGCTTATAGATTTCATTTTGCAAAATTAATTTGATATGACCATAGCACATGATCTTCTGTGGCATGTGTCAAGTAAAACTAACATTTCAGCAGGTTATTTAAGCTTTTTGACTTTACATTTTAAGTAGACCTATCATATATATCTGTCCAATAATAATTCTATTCTCAGTGCTAAGTCATATGTTGAAAGCCTTACTATATCAAACACTTAATGAAGAACATATTCCTTTAAAATTCAGGAAAAGACTGTTCTATTTGAAAGAATGAAGATATGTTGTTTTTCTTCCAAATATTTTCACCTTTAAATGACATCAGAGAAGTAAAAGGAAGATTCTTGTTCAGAAGAAGTCTATAAACACATCTTACATTCCACTTATCACTGGTTTTAAACTAGGAAGTCTGCAGTACCAGCAGATTCTCTCCTTTTACTTTAATGAATAGTAAATACCCAGTGGGCGTAATTCTGTCCCTATGTATACAGCTGCAGCTTTTTGTATGTAAAAGCATATAAATCAAAAGGACAAGTTCCATTCAAATTGAATTTGGAACACAGAGATAAAACATAACTTTTTCAAGACTCCACATCTGCTGTACTTGATATCTAAAACAGACTAAAATAACTTAGTCTACTATTTCCCAAACTAAGAAAAGTACCACAAGTAATAACATCTCAAGAACAGAATAATCCACAAGGAAGACCAAGTAGTATACAGAATACCCAAAAGTAGTAATTAAAATTAAATTAAAATTAGATATTAATACTTCCACTTCTGTTTTTGAAGTCCTTCAATAAGATTTCGCTCTTATTATAAAGATGAAGAGAGAAAACTTAAAATTGTATGTATGCCAATAATGAAAAGAATAAGTATGCACAAAGCAGGAAACTAATTTTACAAGTTCTTAATTGTAGTTCTTCAAATCATTCCAGGGTTGGACTAACGTGTAACGATATAAGCCTTTGAAGCAGCTTATTATTTTCTTTCTCAGATTCCAGATTAAAGGTTTTAGAATGCCCATTGACTTCGGAGGTTTTAAGAAAAACTAGGTAACATCTCAGAACAAAACAGAAAACTAATTACTTCAGCTAGTGTGTCAGCAAAGTATAGAATAAAACCCCCTGAAATCCTCCTCTTGACAAATTTATCTTTCAAGTCTGTCCATCTCCACTGGCTTGCTGGAGTCATTGTAATCACTGAAAGATAATATGTAAGATTATGGGTCTAGGTCCAGTTTACTAGAACTATGAGATCATATAGAATATATTTTGTTTATTTTCATGTACACTGTGGTTATTGTAAGTGTTACACATTCTGGTTGAAAAGGAATTGTTGAGCAGTGGAGGCAGAGGCTGCCTCTTGGACTGCTCTTGTCTGCAGTACTCAGGTCAGGGAAAAACCTTCTCAGGGAGCAAGAGCGAGTTGCCTTCTGTCTTGCAGCAATTACAGTGGTTCTCAAGGTGATGAGAGGTCATCAAGCAACAATACGGCAACATGTGAAGAGACAGCATAATTTTGTACAGATTCAGGAGTGGCTATATGTGTAAGTTGCATCCAGCATCGCATAAAGAAGAATGGCCTTGCCCAGCTTTTCAAATGAAGGTTTAGAATTAAAACCTTAGAAAGAGGAGATTGTCTTGATTCTCATATTTTATTTCTCTGTCAGAGTTTCTGGGAAAATTGAGACCCCTTATTAATCCAATCAGTCTGGCAGTATTTCATATACAAGAAATCTTCCCTGCTCCAGATTCACCAGTTGAGGGGTGTATTTGATATCTCCCTTCAATGACAGGCAGGGAGACTTCTCAGCAAGTCTACCCAAAGTGTTATTTCATCATAGATGAACTGTATTTACCACAAAACAGTTAGGAAATAACACCTTTTATTAAAGATTTTTGTGACAATTCTTGAGTTCTTAAGTAATAAGGGATAAACCTATTACCAAACTCAGTTAAAACAACCGCATCAGAAAAAAACATAAGCACAAGCTCTTAGAGCAAAACAGTCTGCTAATAATATTATTAAGAAAAGCAAAATGTTAGTTCTAAAGCGAGCAGTTAACATGCATAAGTTACAGCTTAACTCACCCCAGCATCCCAGTGTGAGGGAGAGGGGAATGGAAACAGCCCATCAACGTCTCCAGTGGTTTGGATAGAAAGGTTTCTTCTCCCCACAACAACTCTCAGTTTTCCAACCCCTTATATACTATTTCTTTAAGATTACTTTTAGAAGATCTGTGAGTTTTTGTGTGACTTAGTCAAAATAATTGGAGATTGGTTTGACAGGAGTTTATTGCTTCTTGATCAAGGAGGCAGGATCAAAAGAGGATATCACAGTTCTATTTTTTGGTGCCAATGTTTATCAGGGCATGGGGAACACTTTCACATTCTCCACACTTTTAAATATTGTGGTAGTTTGACCTGGCTGAATGCCAGGGACCCACTAAAGCCAATCTCTCACTCCCCCCTGCAAACAGGCGGAGGAGAGATAATATAACGAAGGGCTTCATGAGTTAAGGACCAAAAAAGATTCCTCACTGATCACCATCACAGGCAAAAGAGACTCCATGTTGGGATATTAAACTATCTCTTTTTCTTCTTCTTTTTTTTTTGACTCAAACAGTTTCATACTAAAATCTGAAACAATGTTTCAAAATTGCAAAAAAATTATTTAATAGGTGATCAAGTTTCATTTGTTATGAAAGTCAGTGTCCCATTTTAACAAACAGCTGGCTTGAAACATTTTAACCTCCAGTTACTGCATGTATAGCTTATAACTCTGTCAAGGATTTCAACTTTTTTATTAAGAGGAGAAATTTCTTCTATCCTTTTATTACAAATTATAGAGACATTGCCTATATGTGCACACAGTTATACAATGATTCATTCTTCATGGCTTATAATAGCTGAAAGCATGTGCGACACTAATATAGTTTAGTAAGTGCAATACAAATCATGCACTATTTCTCTTGTATTGCTAGGTCATAATACCAGGCGAAAATTAAAAATGTAAATTCATTTTTACCCTCTAATTTATACTAATTTTTATTCTTGTAACATAGCAAGCTATTGACTGTTTCTGAAAAGAATTATGTTCTCTTGAATTAGTTAAAGAGAACACAGAAAAAATATATATTAAATCAACTTAAATTTTAGAGTACATGTTTGATAATTAATAGCCTCCCAAACCATAATAATTGGTACAGCTTCACTTACATGGCACTTGTAGCTAAGTGTCTACCAGGGTTATATAACCATGTAGAAAAAATTCTAATACAAATTGTATTTTACAATTAAACATATTTTTGAAAACCTGAAAGAATTTTATTAAATGTTTATGTCTTGTGAGAGATAGATGAAGTGGCTGGTTATATACAGTTTTAGGTTTGGTTTGACATACAAATGTATGTGGCTTTACATATGTACACATGTTAATTTCTTTCTTGGTATTAAAAGAAATAGAACAAGATTCTTTTTTGCAAATTGTCTAAACATCCATAATTAACATTACACTGTTTTTAGGCAAATGGCTCCATCACAGCCAGTGCTCTGAGTTGCCTTATGGTGCCCTAAAGAATAATTTTTAGTTAGCTAATTATTTATTTGTTCGAAGGAAGCAGGGAGGAAAGGGGCACTTATTTACTTTTGTGTGGTTTTTTTCTTAAATACTGGAAGCACACAGATAAAACCAGGCTGTGTTGTCAATAAGCAAACAAATGAGACTCCACCTTGTTTTCAGATTATCTTTTCCTTCTGTTAGTTCTGTAACTTATTGTAACTCTCCTTCAGTGTAGCAAATTTGAATGGCATCTTCGGAGTACACAGAGGAGTATAAAGAACCTCACTCATCCAGAGCTCAGTGATATATAAGCATTTAAGTACAGTACAGGCCTGAGTACAAAGCTGAGGAACATGTTCAGACACGTGAGAGAAGTTGAACAATCGTTGACCACTGCTGCCACAGAGCAAGAGTTTGCTCCAAATATAGCAGTGAAATAAATGTTAGACTAGGGTAGCAAGAATTTGATTTCATACTCAAAGATATTGGAAATGTTATAATTTTTTTTAAATATTTTCTTTATTTTTCTCCCAATATTTTCTTTAGGTGCTGAATTTCCCAAAATTGTTAGAGGAATAATTTTTAAAATTAATATTTTATCTGTAAAAACCATTGTATTTAGGTAGATGTGCCCTTGGAATATTTTCAAAAAGCATTTTGGGATGTTATATTTTTTCATGTTTTTGTCTTTGAAATGCAAGTTGAATGTCTTTAATGAAGCTTGGTTGTTCCAGCTTTCTCAGGATAGCCTTAGCAGGTTCTCAGGATAGCCTTAGCAGGTAGACAATCTCTCAAAACCAATTTTGCTTATGTGATCCTGCCACAGAGATTTTAGCTCTCTCTTGTATGTACCAGTGTAATCTATTGTCAAAGTTTCTTCTAGCTGAAGTTTTCCAAATATATGATAAATATATTCATGCGCAAGCATTAACAGGTAGGCAAGAGAAGTTGGCTTTAATTGTGTGGTGGACTGTGGTGGTACATCCTGCCCCCAGGCCACATTGTGATCTGAGAAGGCACCCACTAATTACTTAACATTATTGATTCCATCCATTCTAGCAGTTAATATAATATCCAAACTCAAGAGATTTTCCTTTCAAAGATAAAACAAAATAAATTTACTATGACATGTAAATCCTGCTTTTTCTCAAAAATGTCTCTCTGGCATGTCATTCATGTTATAATAATTTGAACTTTGAACTAGGTCACTGATTTTAGAAGAATAATTCTTCATAAAAAATAAAATATAGGAATTTTAAAACAAGATTTTTAAAAGATTTTTTTTCTATATACTTCAAGACTACAATTAAGAACTGATTGAACAGACTTGACGTGGAGGATTACCAATTAAATCAGAGCAGGATAATGAGAAATAAAAACAAATCCTAAAATACCTTTCCCTCTACCAATTTCACACACACAGAATTACACATAGAATTGACAAGGTTGGAAAAGACCATAGAGATCATCAAGTCCAACCTTTTACCTAACTTAACAACCTACCCAACACTAATCCATCATCTAAACCATCTAAATCCTGTCACTGAGTTCATCATCCAACCTATCTTTAAACACATCCAGGGATGGTGACTCCACCACCTCCCTGGGAAGCCCATTCCAATGGGATATCACTCTCTCTGTGAAAAAGTTTCTCCTGATATCCAACCTAAACCTCCCCTGATGCAGCCTAAGAAGACTGTCCTCTCATCCTGTCACTGGGAGCCTGAGAAGAGACCGACCCCCGCCTGACTACAACCTCCTTTCAGATAGTTACAGACAGTGATAAAGTCATCCCTGAGCCTCCTCTTCTCCAGGCTGAACAACTCCAGCTCCCTCAGCCGCTCCTCATAGGGTTTATACTCCAGCCCCTTCACCATCCTTGTTGCTATTCTCTTCCAGCAACTCAACATCTTTCTTAAACTGAGGGGCCCAGAACTGGACACAGTACGCAAGTTGTGGCCTAACCAGTGCCAAGTACAAAGGAAGAATAACTGCAGCTTTCATCTCCTGAACTGTGCCAACACCCCCTGTTGGCTGTGGTTGGAGTTACATGGAAAGGGAGAGCAACATTTTTGGGCTGATTTTTTCTTTTATTGCTGGGTTGTTGCAGGTGTTTTCTGTGTTTCTTCTCTCTATATATGCAGTAAAGACTTGCTGTTCTTCCTTTTTTTTTTTGCATTTTTTTTCTGAAAGCCTTATGATTTTAAATTTAATTCACTCTTTAGCGGGAAGGGTTTCTACTCCAGTAAGTCCTACTTTCCAGAATACATAGTCTTAAACCAAGACACTGAGAAAGATTTATTTCAGATTTTTATGTATACTGAAATGTCTACAAAACAGTTAAGCATGAATTTTACTTTAGAGACCTTGAGTTCATATCTTGATGGTTTAAATATTCATCTGGAATACAGAAAACCAAATTCATACTAAGAATTCATTTAGGAACAGGTAAATCTTTGACTCCAAAAGAAAGACTCTTCATTAATTGACATTTCTTGAATATTTTTTTCCTCATTGCAAATTCTGCTTGTATCATATATAGCTACTGATTTTTATTTTTTTTTTCTGGTGCAGTTTATAATACTCAGCAACTTAATGCTTCATGTATTCTGAAACTAACCACATTACAAGTAGTTGTGGTAAACACATTCTTAGGGAGACATGGGCCTCCAAACTTAATCAGAGGATGTGCCCAAAGAAATATGGAAACACGTTCCTGTGGTTTAGATCAACAGAAGACTATCTCTCTTCCTGAATGTCAAGAAGAACTTATAGCATTTAAAGGACTATGTCTTAAAAAACAAGACTGGCTCTTGCAGTGTTTTTAGGGAGTTAACACACACACGTGAATAATTGTCTCTGTTTACCCTCAGATTCCATTCTCTCTCTCTCAGTTGAACTAAACATTCTGTTCTGGTCCCTGTTGTCCAGGTATCTCACTCCAAGAGACATATTGACCCCTGAGCCCTGGCTCCCAGCCACATCACTTGCTGAATTGCCTGGCTTGATCTCTGCTAGTGATCACACCCTGACATCTGTACCCACACTCACTCCAACTACTGGCATCATAGACACACAACAGACATGCTGGTCCCTCTGACCCACTCCAGTCCCCATACATGCATGTGTCACAGAAGAGAGTTATTATCTCAGTAAAAGAGTTGGAACTAGTGTTTAATTAGAAGACAATAGACTGCATTGACCAGGGCAATATGACCATTGACACGGTCAGACAAGCATTCTGAGCAGAACATTTTTTATATCCCCTTTGTCCCTTTGTGCCTTTATTATCCCCTTGTGCCTTTATTATCCCACACTTGTTCCTCCCCATTCAACTTAAAGCCACCTTTTCTTTACCATGCTGTAACTAGTCTTGCCTAATGTCAGAATGCCCTTCCCTGGCATCTCATAAGTGCCAAGTCCCCTCAAGGCAGGGAATCGCCAGTATGTGTGGTCACCCAGTGACTCACAGTGCTGGATTTTGCTTGACCTGTGGGGCTGATGCTCTCTGGGACATATCTGGGGGCCAAGGGCAGGGTCTTGTGTCTCTTACTGGGGAACTGAATCTTTTGTACTGTCCTCTGTGTCTTCCCTTCTCTGTCAGTGTGCATATCTGCATGGAGATCTGCCTTCCACTGTCTCATCGCTTTCTGTGATGGCTTATGGAGTTTTTAGGTTCTCTTATCTGCCTTTCTTTGGTTTTTTGTCTTTGATGTTGTCTGGCTCCTTTCTGTTTGTGGAGATGAGTGTTTTATTACGTAACCTAACATTATATTAAGTCTTCATTTTCTGGTTGCATTTTTGATTGTTTGGCTGACTATCATAAAACCTCAAACATGTAAAGAACATCCAGAAGCCACCCATCTTGGAAGATATTTGTCCCCCTCTATTCAGCTCTAGAGAGGCCACATATGGAGTGCTATGTCCAGTTCTTTGCTCCTCAGTACAAGAAAGACAATCATCTACTGCAGGGGGTCCAGTGGAAGCTACAAAGATGATTAGGGGTCTGGAGCATCTCTCTTATGAGAAGAGACTGGGGAAGCTGAGATTGTTTATTCTAGAGAAGAGAATACTGAGAGTGGATCTCATTAATACATATAAATATCTCAAAGTCAGGTGCCAAGAGGATGGTGCCAGACTCTTTTCAGTGGTGCCCAGCAACAAGACAAGAAGCAATGGCTGTAAACTAAAAAACAAGTTTCACCTCAACATGTGGAAGAACTTCTTATATTGAGGGTGGCAGAGCAGTGGAATAGACAGCCCAGGGAGATTTTCACATAAAAGAAGGATGATTTTACATAGCCTTTTGAGGAAGGCTTAGGATTCAAACCTTGAAAAGGGGAGATTCTGTCAACTCTCAATATTTTATTTCTCTGTCAGAGCCCCAGGAAATCAAAACCCTTTTTGGTCTAATCAGTCTGTCAGAGGTTTGTGCACAGAAAACTTTCACCAACACATTCACCTATTAGAGGGTAAAATTGATCTTCCTTTCTGGTGGAGGGGACTTGCAATGAACAGAGAAGGAAACCTCTCAGCAAGTCTGCCTGGAGTATTATTCCACCATCGATGAACTGTTAATACCTTCTTTAGGGATTTACTCTGAAACAGTTATGGAATAACAGTTTTTATTAAGGTTTTTTGTGACAATTCATGGGTTCTTTTGTAATAAAGTATAATCTTTACTACAAAACACAATATAAACTGCATAAGAAAAAAGACATAAGAAGAAGCTCTCAAAGCCAACAGTTTAATAAGAATATTACTAAGAAAGGCAAAAGGTTAGTTTCTAAAGTGAGCTGTTAACAGACATAAGTTAAAGCTTAACTCATCTCCAGGCGTCTCTGGAAAGAGGGAAGGAAAATGGAGTAACTCGTCAATTACCCTTGCGGTTTGAGTGGAAAGGTTTCTTCTCCTCCAACAGTCCTCAGTTTTCCAACTCCTTATATAGTATTTCTTTAGAGCTATTTTTAGAAGATTTGTGTGACTTAGCCAAGAAATAGTTATTGGGTATTGGTTTAACAGGAGTTTATGGTTTCTTGACATGACTGGCAGGGTTAAAGAGGGTATCTCAGTTCCATTTTCTGGCACCAATGTTTATTAGAAGCATAGGGAACACTCTCACATCCCTCAGGCTTCTAAACACACCGAATGTTTTGCCAGTGTTAATGGAACCTTAGTGTGAATAAGTGTGACCCTTTAGCACCAGCAGGGGTTTCTTTTCTGAAACTCCTGTGCCATAAATATCTTAAAAAGGTCATGGAGTTTCCCTCTCTGGAGTCATTCAACACCCCCCCNNNNACTCCCCCCCACCCCCCCACCCCCCCCCAGACATGTTCTTGTGTAACCTGCTACAGGTTGATCCTGCCTTGGCAGGGATTTTAGACTAGATGATTTCCAGAGGTCCCTTCTAACCCTAATGGTTCTCTCATTCTGTAAAGTTGAATCAAAGAAGAGAGATTAGTCAATGATCTCTGAGGCAGAGAAGATTAATTTTCTGATGTGAAAGTAAAACTTTTTGTGTGTTGAATTGGTAAAAAAATTGAAAATGCATTAGTGATAGGGCTGAAACAAAAGAGCAGGTCTGAAGGAAGTTAAGAGCTGAGATTCATTGCAGATACTGGAATGTACCCACAAAAATGTTTAGAAAACGTGGAAAAAAGAGAAAAGAATAAAAGGGAAAAGGAAAAGAATCCATTAAACTTAAAAAGAAAGTATTAAATGTATTAAACAACTGTTAAAAAGTCTGAAAAAAAGAAAGTTCTGTATCAATCACGATAGTGTGATGTAGCAGTGCAGTGATTGTGAATATTATGCTATTAATGAAGTCTACCACACTGCATCACAGTGACTTCTAGATGCTCTGAAACAATATAAAAGCCATAGACATACCAGATTCACTTCTTCAGGCCTCCATTACTGTATCACTTTTCTTAACATCTCACTAGTACAAAGTTCTTAGATGTGTTGCTTCATTAGTTTAAAATGTTCACATCAGGATCATTATTAGTTTTAAATAACTACACTGTTCCAATTCTTTAGGATCCCAAAAGACAATAGTGATTTGTAGCACATCCATCTTAAATGAGAGAGATTTATTGCCAATTTCAGTTATGATGACTGTTGCAAATGTATTCTGTGTTTTTTTTCTCTTGTGATAACCTTTGATTTTTGTTCTATTCACATTATCTTTGTTGTTATTTATTTAATTGCTTTTAATCTTGTACTTATTCTGTTAGTAATTCAGCAGTGTTATTCAATCATGGATAAGCATGTAAAGCATTTTTTGCATTATGCTGACCAAATCAATATATCCTGTATGTAATGCTTCCGAGTGTCCAGGTTTAAATATAATTATACCTTTTTCCACTGTATATGAGGTATTTCAAATGTTCCGTGATCATTTTCTATGGAGCAATTTCACTTAAAAAGCTTGAGACATTTCTTGGGTAATGGGGTTAACCTTTAATTATTTTACACATGCATTTGTGATAGAAATTCATAGTATATTTACAATGCAAAACTACGTTCTCACAAAAAAAAAAATCAAACCCATTGGCAATATTCTGAAGAGCAGAAATAACAGATATTGTATATTTAATTGTACAGAGACCATAGTGGTATGGAGAAAGGTAAAAATAAAATGCAAAGAAGGAATGGAAATATGCTGGGAAAACATACAGGGATGTTAAGGAACATTTTCTCCCGACTTTTAGGGAAAAACTAAATTAAAAAAAAAAGCCTGTAAAATTAACAATAATTCATTCCCAGAGGCTGAAGCTGATTCAACAGAGATGCAAATAGCTTTGCCTAGGTGTAAGGGGCATTGGTGATAAGTTCTTGAGACAGATGGGCAGACTTGCAGATGAGTGATGACTTACTTAAATATTGTCACAGGCAGACAAGCTTGAAAGTGAAGTCCTTAATTTTTCCTACTAATAAGAGATTTTGCATTGCATGGGCACTAATCATTTCTGATTCTTCTTTATGAGTCTCCTGACAAACACCAGGTCATAGCACTTTGTTTGATATAAGCCCCAATATTGTGTTATAAAACCACTAGTCATCTTTGACAATTATCTTCCTTTGATTATACTTTTCATGTATCCAATGTATCTTGGGCAAATTGAACAAGGCATCAGGATTTTTTTTGTTTAGCTTTTGTTTATTTGTTTGTTTTTTCAGAAATCAGTGCAATGAACCTTCAGGGAAAATTGATGCATCAAATAAAACAGATTTTAACTGAAATAATTAAACACTTCCATTTATCCATTTTTGCCATTTTTGTATGTGCATGTATTGACACCACAGAACACACTATATATCAGTGATAATGCCTTTGATCTACTTTACTTTGTTATTTTGTTCTGGGTTTGGTTTTTTTCTGTGGTTTTGTGGTTTTATTGCAGGGCTTTTTTTTATTATTTTGTTTTGGTTTGGTTTATTCCCTGTGAATTATAAATTAAAGGGAAATTGCAGAATACCAGGTGCAGGCTTTCCTGAAATATCTCTTACCAAGTCATCCTGAAACTTTGTCTCTCAGTTAAAGGTCAAGGACAGAAGGAAGCAGTGAGTATGCAGTATAAAAGCAATCAACCTTCACATTCATTTAAAAGTAGGACACCTTTAAAGAACTGTTAGAATTTTGTCACAAAATCAATGAGTCTGATTCTCTTCTCACTGGTACAAATATAAATTGGGAGTAACTCCAAGTTTATGAATGAAGTTTTATTGGTATAAATGCCAGTGTATCATGAGCCTAGAGGACAAAATTATCAACTAGTTTCTGTTTGCATAGCTCTAGTATCACCACTCTTATGGAGACAAGTACATGCACATTCTTATGCATGTAGTGGTTTAAATTCTACATTTTCTTTTGTTTGTATCATAAATAAAGAAATTTCTGAAAGGATGAACTTCATTCATTACATAATTTTTTAAAAATAATTAAGTTTGTCTAAAACTTTTTTTACAAGGAATTTCTATATCTAAAACATAAAGGTGTTTTTTTCAGATTTTGATATATTTTACTTCTACATTTTTTAATATCATATGCTAGTACAATGCACCAAATTTACAATGAGTTGTTGAATACAAATCGAAGTTGTACTGTAGAAAAGTGATTTTGCCTTTTGAAACTTTGTTCCTTTCATAGTGCCCCTTCTGTGTGACAGCTATTTTTTTCCTTTCTATGATCACTTGTGTAAATAAATTTGCAAGGGCCGTGCACTCAGGGCATGAGAAGAAGTAATACTTTACTGGTACACATTTCATGGATTTCTTCAGATCAGAGACATGTTATATTAGGTGCTGTGCTCAAACCCTGAAAAACAATGCTCTAGATCTAAACTGCTCTCAGTAGGTTCCTCAAAGACTGCAAAGAGTGCTATATTGATAGTCTGAGAGGTGCTAGCTGTTACTGAAATTACTGTCTTAAGAAAACTCAAGATTTAACAAAACATTAGTCTTGTTGACTTTCCTGTTATGATATACACTGGCTACACCTATAGACAATAGGTCTGCCATCTCTACAACTCACTGAGTAGGTTTTTATTTTGGCTTACAGAGAAAGTTTTTGCGTGAAAACGGCTTGAAAAATGAAGCTAAACACAATATTGTTTTTATTCTATTTTATTTTAAGCATAGAAACCAAAGAAAGAATCAGTTTCAAAATAGAAAAAACCACTTTGCTTATCCTATGTATTTTTGTGGTCAAATCTGGCACAAGAGAAAAAAAAAAAAAAGTCATTAAGTGAAAAATATTCATAACAAAATTTTGTTTATTGTTTGATATATTAAGTACCAGATAGACCTACAGTAACTCTCCTTTCCAGAAAAAACTGTCACTCAGAAATGAGGGAAAAGCTTCATGCCAACTAACTTCAGAAGAAAAGTACAGCCAGGGAATAAGAATAGGCATACTGTATCACCATCAGAAGCTGACAATTTCTCTTTGCTGTCTATAGGGGAAATCGAAAGAGAGAAGTAAATTATACAACTCACTTGGGTGTCAAAATTAAGTGCAATGAATTCCCTACTCAGAATCATTAGCTTTCACATAGTTCATTATGTTTGAGCATGATGCCCTTACCATATATGCTAAAGCATATATGATGACATTCCATACAAAAGCAATTATGTCTAGGCCAGTGTGCTAAATGTACTAATATAATGCGTGTAACACAGTATTACAAATATGGGGATATTTTTAGTAGAGTTCAGTAAGGCAATTATCTTTCATATGCATAGTTTTTACAGAAATGGCTGAAGTTAAACGTGAAGCAACTACCTTTTTTAAGCTAACTTGAAACATGACATGACAGCAAGTATACCCTTTATCCCATCTTCTTAATCTGAGACTAAGCATTTTGAAATATCTGAAGATTAATAGTTTGTTTATTTTTTTATTAGATTTTCTATATTCTTTTTATTGTCTTGTGTGGGCAGTGGTGGTGTTGTGAGGCATCAGGATTAGCATTTCAAAGACTATACTCTCGCAAATAATTTTCATCTTAATTAAATTTCAACTAAGTATGTGTTTGTATAGCCTGTGTAGTCTACCTGAATATATAGTAAAACACTGGAGTCTTTGAAGCTAAGTTACCTTACTTCAAAAAAATGTCTACGTTTAGATTCTATGTTGCCGTAACAAAAGTTCTTACAGATGCTCTTTTTTCTCTCTCTTGAACGTGATGCAAAGTCATGCAAGCTTAAAAATATTCTTCATCCTGTTAAAGTCAGCATTAAAGTTAAGTATATCTGAGATTCTCTGCAGGGATGATACTTTGGGAATTATTCTGAAATATCTTTTGTACTAGTGGTTCATTGCATTGACCTGGAATGCCACAGACCTCAGTGAGACTCAGGGAGATACAGTGTTTCAGCTGCACTGAACTCGTTACAGAGCTGCGGGGTAGAATCTCCTATTGCTTTCGAAAAAGCTCACATTGTCTTCACTGGGACCAGAACATTTTTCTCAAAGTACAGGCTATTCAGGGGAAAATCAACAAGAAAGTGAAATCTCTGAAACTTAGTCTGAGAATATGTTTGACCAAGAAAAGTGTTTCTAAACAATTCTATGCTTTAAACACTCTACATTGAAACTGATAGCGTTAGTATTCTAATTTTATTTGTTATGGTATATCAGAATATTTTTTAAATTGAGAAAATGACATATGCTCAATATTCTCAGGTATTTTGTCTTTTTATTTAATTTGTAATGCAAGTATGGTCGTAGATTAGTTTCTGATTTTCTTTTGTACTTCCACTAGTTTTTAAAATCTGAATTCCAAGTACCTTGCTTGGGCATAAAAGGCATTTTTAATATTAATGCTATTCAATGATAATTTATTTTAAAGGCTAAATGTTACTGCTCACTGAGTTCTTGGTAGGCTTCATGTAATGGAATAAAATCTCACAACATAAATTTAAAGAAACACAAACTCTTATTTTGAGGTATATACCATTTTTCAATTTAATGGCATTACATTTAAGAAAACAGCAACATAAATCTTAAACTGAGATATAATCTAATGAAAATAGACGAAGATTGTTTTTATTTACTTGCTTTTCTTAGTAGTAACTAAGTTACTACTTGATATTTACCCTGGAGAATTTTCTTGTATAAAATAATACTTTAGCTGCCATAGTAAGGTTTTCCTAGTGCAGAATTTTTTTTTATTTATTTTTTTTTTTTTAATGTTTTCATCTTAACGGTCTTCCTCTTTCCTTATTTAGCAGGAATTTTGAAACATATTATTGTAGTAACAATATATAAGTGAGAGCCCACTGCTAAAGTGGCATTAATCAATGTCAAATTGTGGGGTGATATATAGGGTCAAAAAACAAGAGAGAAGCTCCTGATGGTTTTTTGGAAGACCCCAGCACCTGGGGAGACGTTCCAAGAAACTGATAAGCTTCTGTGTGAAACAGGATTAACCAAAGAATGGGATGATATAGAAATAATGCCAGCATTTCTTCTAAGACATCCTAGAGGCATGAAGCCAGACATGATCTGTGGACCCGTTCTTATCCTTTGTCTATCCAAAAGCAATAGTCTAACACCCCAAAAATTTGTTTATTTGCCTAACAGTTACTCAAAATTGCCTAAGAGAAAAAAGAGAGAGTGGAACCTTGAGAAAAAATTGGGATGAGTTCTATCCTTATTCCTGGAGGTAGCTATCAAATGCCTCTATCTCCCTCCACTCTACTTGGGACACCTTGAGGTGGACAATCATTAACTACTTTTGCCTTCTTTCTTTTTTATACTTAATACTTTGTTTTGCTGTAGAGTGGGTGTATCACTGTTAAGTATTGTATTACTATTAAGTGGGTTTTGCTGTTAAGTTCTCTGGTGTGGGTATTTTGCTCTAATGTGTATATTTTCTGCTAGTAAGATAGATACTTTGGTTACTTTATACTAGTATAGAAATTTTTTTGCTATTAAGTTGCTTTGCACGCTTGGGTGTATTCTGCTGGTAGGTTGCCTGCACATTGTATACATCATGTATTACATAGGCTCAGTGTATTTTTGTAGTTAAAACTTTATCAAAGATGTTTTGAACTCTCTTAAATTGCCACATGTTGCTATTAATAAACCTGTTATTTCATGAACTATTAGAGGTAGTCTGTGGTATTGCAATGCTGATGCCAATGGCGAAATAACACATGGTGTGGCCTCACTCTTTCTCTTTCAATTTAAGTTTAGTCCCTGCAAAAGGTATTAGACACAAAACCCAAATTCAGTAAATCTGCTAGTGAATTGTCTCAATTAAGGAGGCCCTAACAGTCTGGTTTGGACAATTAAAGATCTTTGGTCTCCTTGGGGGAGGGACATGCATTAGCACAAAAAAATATTAATACCAACAGGACAGAAATTCTTTTTCTGTTCCTCTTCAAGTGACACACATCATTCAATGAATTGTAGCATTCAGATACCTTACTTTTTTTTAATTCTTTTGAATGTATTATACACACAAACCAAAAAAAAAAAAGCCATCCCAGGTCAGAAGAAATGTGTGCAGTGTCAGTTCTTATCTGCTGGTGTTGTATGTTCCTATCAATCCATCTGTTCTATAAGGAGCTTTACTTCTTGGTCTTTGGTCTAGTTTGGCTCCTATGGCTTCTGAGCAAGATGTCTATTTTCAGTTATATATCTCACTCTTTTTTACAGGACTATATGGATAAATAATAGAAAATATTTAGTAAAAGTATGAGAAATATTTCACAGCTATGAAATGCACAGAGTAGCAAGAAGCTACTAACTCTTAAAAAGACAAAGTACAGATTAAGACTGTTGCGAGACTATGTGCTTATTATGTCCATTTTAAAAAATTGAATAATTATGCTGTCATAACCTCTGACATACAATTGCGTTCATTTTCACTGATTTTGCTTAGTACCCTTCTATTCTTATGTGGTCAATTTAGATAAAAGATTCATTCTATCTGTCAAAGTAGGAAATTTCTATTTACTTCCAGGACAGCAGGACTGCTACCCTGGCCTTCAGGAAAACAAACTTTAAGCTATTCAGGAAGCTAAGTAAGTGTGTACCCTGGAATATGCTTAGAGTCCACAAGTGCTGGACAGTCTTTAAGAACCCTACACTGTCACTGTTTTGGGCTGAGTTGGTGAGCATTCTGCATGTGAATCAACCTGTCTTTGTACACTTTTGTTATTAGTATTGTTGCTGTTACTATTTGTTTTCTTATCTTATTGCTGTTTCCAGTAAATTGTTATTATCTCAACCTGTGATCTTTGTCTTTGTGATTCCAACTGGAGGAGGAGCAACTTCCAGCATGGTTTTGTTGAGAATACTAAATTGGGGAATACCATTTCTAAACCATGACAATTTGTCAAGCTCAAAATTCAGTATATTATTTAGCGGTCTGAGGATATAAGCAAGACTGACATAGGGAAAAACAAGTTTGTGTGTAGGTATTTCTTTAGATGTGAAACAATAGTAGAGTCTTTAACATCACTTTAACATCACAAAGTAAGTAATAAATTTTGTTATCAATAGGTATTAGTGCTAGAAATCAGTGTAAATTTAGAGATTTCCCACTAAAATATTGTAAAGGTATAAATTTAAAGAAGCAATAAATCTTTAATGTCATTTTTCATAAATCTCTTATTGTTATTTACAATCTTGCAATGAATTGAATATAAGTGTTATCTGCAGCATAAAGAGGCACGAAAACCAAAACCACATATTGAACTTATTGCTGCCCTTCATACATGTCTCTATGTCACTACACCATTAGTGACAATATAGAAAACTCTATAATACAGAGAAAGGGGAATGTAAAATGGAATTTTGAATTTAGAAAATGTTACCAAATGTTCTTAAATTACAGGTTTGAATTGTCTTTCACTAGCTTCCAAACTGCTGGCTGTGTCTTGTGTCAGAATAACCCTCTGGAGACATCTTTACCTTTTTCATTTCATGTTACAAAGACATACATTCCAATATTAAGACTGGGATTCAATCTTACTCTGACAGTACAGGACCTCATTTTAATTGGACACAGCCTAATTGGCAGATGCAGAATTGATGAGGATAAAAACACAAAGCTGCTGAACAGGATTATGAAAAAAAAGTATACATGGAATGCATATTTCGAAGTTTTTATCCATCAATGTCTCTTTTATTTCAATTCATTGTATATCACTCATGTGAGTCCAACAGCACGGAATCAGACATTGGTCTCCAGAATCCTGCCAGACAAAGAAACAGTTTATAAGGAAAACTGTATGCCTTTGAATCCCTCTAAGTCATGTCAGCCTGTATGGGCTGTCTGCATATTTCACTGCTACTTTTAATACTCAGTGTATTTTGGGAAGTGATTCCTTAGCTCGAGCTTCTGTCTTATTCATTTCAGGTTTTTTTCTTACAGATATCAAACTGGATAAGGCATTGTGTTTTCTCCTTAGCACAAATGTGGAAACTACCTGTCACCTAAAAAAGAGTAAGAATCTATAAGATCACTGATGTTTTGTGCAAATGTCTTATTTGGACATATATTAATAATTAAAGCTTGGTTTATTTACATTTTTGTTTGTTCTTTTGTTAGCCGGGGTTTTTTTGTTTTTTTTGTTTGTTTGGTTATGGATTTTTTCTTTGTGTTGTTGTTATTGGGGTTTGTGGATTTGTTTGTTTGCTAGGTTGTGGGGGTTTTTTCCCATTGAAAGGCAAAGAGAGTATTATCTTTTCCTGACAGGAAGCCTTGATTTCTCCCTTGATACAAGGATGTTTCATGTGAAATATGTGACAGGCCCTTTACATAGACTTGAGATCTACCTAAGCCTATATAAGGTCATTCAGTGATGTTCAGAAACAACTTCTAAAGGTCTACTGACCTCATTGAAAAAGTTGTTGCTATGCTGTTATCTAAATTCTAAAAGTCATGAAGACAGGTACAGCATACTAATGTACCTTCCTATAGACATAATGTTCACTCTTCAGTAGAGTAAAAAGCATAGAAGATAATATGCCCTCAGGAAATGTCACATACAGGCAAGCTACTCCCCGGAGAGGCACATTGTTCTGTCTCTGTCTCCAAGATTTCAGAAAACTTCTCAGTTTTCCTCTCACAAATATTGTATTGAGCAATAATTCTGGACACTGCATAGCTCCCTGCTAAATAATCATCTCCTGTCTCCTGAAGGTACACTGGACTGTACTCCCACTGCAGCTGCTTGTTTGTTAGCTACACAGATCTGTTAATCAGATGCTAAGTGCAAGGCTGCAGCATGCGTGGTAGCAGAATTCTAAATAAAGAGCAAAGAAATGCTTACATCCTTTTCTTCTGTGCTGTTCTAAAAACATTTCCTGAAAATTTTGTTGTATTAATCAGCTATCCTACACGCTCCTATAGGAACTGTATAAAGAAGTCTCCTTACATATGAATTGTGAGGCCTGTGACATGAGCAAGAACGGAAGTATAATTTCAGTCTAAACGAGCAGTGCAATTAGAGAATTAATCCCTTTTTGCAGCAGGAATAATCCCACAGTGCATAGGACAAGGCAGCAGTTCAAAAAACCTAACAAACATATGCACCATGGTTGAGCACATGGTTTGAGATAAATTTCTCTCATGTAGAAATAATAATTTGAGAAGTAGCATGCTTTGGCAGTTCTCTCAGATGCAATTGCATCAGAGCAGTTACACTGCAGCTTTTGCTTCAATGCATCTCAGTTTTAGATAAACCAATTTGTGCAGACATGCCCCAAGAGGTAACCATATGGTAAGTTTGTGAGGCTATATGAACTACATAGTGGAAGTCTCAAAAACTCAAGCCATCCTTCAAGTGACAGCTGTGTCTTTATTTTTAATAGTCATCATTACCTGCATCATCAAATGCTCCAGGCTTCAGGTGCTTCTGCTTGGTTCTATGATGTTCTTTGATGTAATTAGTGCATGTAGAGCCAAGTGTAGAGGAAGCTAAGGGACAAAGAGCTATGTAATTTAGATTAAAGAAGTTAAATACCTGTTAGTTACTTGTTATTAATGTTAGTGGCTTTGAAATAATGATCTTTGTTAAACACATACTTTTTAAATATAATTTTTGCTAATATTTTTTAATATCTATTATATGGACTTTAAATACTAGTGTCTGAAGGGCAATATTGTTTCTCAGAGATAAATTGCTAATTTAGAAACTTTTTGATGATTATTGCTCAACACCAGACATTATGCTTAAAGGAAATCTGTAAGAACATTATGCTCAACTTTAAGGAGCAAAGATGTGTCTTCATATAACCTCTGTTTTATTGAAGCAAAAAATAAAATTTAACTAAAAAATAGTCTGACCTATAAATCAGTCATATCCAGTGTGACCAGTAGTTCTGGAAGAGATTCTACATACACAATTTAAAGCACAGAATTCAGTTCCTTCACTGGCAGAATCTCTTTTCAATTTCTAGTAGGTTACTATGTCTCTGTGACATATAAAATTAAAAAGGATATGAGAAGAAATCAAATATTCTTATACTTTGACCTTGACAAGGATGACAGTGTTTGCTAAAGCTTCAGAAACTGTAGTTATTACAGGTTACTCTATTTTTAAAAGAGTAAGTTGCAGAATTTAAAAGGAAACTTTTAGCTAAGAAAGCAGTCTGAACTGAACAGGTATATGTGGTCACAAAATTATGACAGGAGCATAATAAGCTTATGTAAAGGCTTCAAAAAGAAAACGAGAAGTTCACCCCCACTGACTAATTATTTTTAAATTTTTTTCTTCTGTTTTTATTTTCCTTTTTCCCCAGGCATTGTTTTTTTGTCATGCTTAGTAACAATATGTATGGATCTGGCCTGACTGCTCTTTCCATCTTCATTGGATTGCTTGCTCTGAGTCAAAAAAAGGGAAGTTGGTAATCCTCAACTCAGATTGCTTTGCCCTCTTCTGTAGCACAGATTTTGTACATATTCTAAAATTATCTTGGGCTTTTGTTAATAGATTCCATTCTCATAGTTTAGGGAACTTGTTTGGCTCATAAAGTTTCCACTCTTTTCCTATATTTTAGTGTAGTTTCTGGTGCTGTACTGTAGCTCTTTCAGTTTTCTCCAGGGAACAGGGATTTAATTTTTTTTGTGCACTCAGAAAGGTGGCAGGGTCTATCCTGTGTACTCTGGACAACATTCTTAATAAAATTTTTGTCTGCTGGTTACTGTAATACTTAAGGGGTGTGCATAATATTTTAGTGAATTCACTTTTGCTAGGTAGCTGGATGACTTGGAATATTAAGGGCCAGAAGGGCCTGTGTTCCTGTGTATTTGCATTCTTGGGTGTACATAAGTGGGGTACAAGACAAAACATAGAGTCAGGCTTCCAGGCCTACAAGGGGCTGGACATAGGTGGGTTTAAGTAATAAGGGACAATTCTGTTTGATGTTGGGGTAACATAGAAGTAAGATGGACTTTAATTGGATAGTATGGGGGAGGGGTGCTCAGAATGTTATAAAGATGTGAAGATTGTTATGATTTTTCTTTTTTGGATCACGGACTTTGTCAGTAAAGCTGCACTTTTCCTTCACCTCTGCAAACAGTGTGTTTGTGATATTTCTTATCTGTTTCAGGCAACATAAAAAATGAAACTTGTAATGAAATGGATTTCGTTATTCAAGAGACTCCTCTGAAACCCTTTCTTCCCAAATTCCTAGTTCCTAATTCTAAAATAGAGGAGTCTACTACTCATAAGGCAGAAGACAGCAATGGGAACCAAAATGAACAGAAGAATTCAGATCACAGAGAAACAGAGACTAATACAGAAAAATATTCTTAGGTATGTGAATGTCAAATCTCTCAGTGACTTATATATTAGTTAATGTTATTTATGACACAGATCAAAGCAAATCAAAACAGCGAACACATAAAGAATAATGCCCCAGTAAAGAGGATAAAATCTTTAATTGAAGAGTTCCATTTTTTTCTATATTATTTATTTTTTATATCAAATGCTTCATTTAACCCACACAAATAATCTTGAGGAATAGAAGAGTTGATATGAAACCTGTATCTTTGCTAGATACCAATAAAGTCTATATAGTTCTCAGACCATTACTTAGAAAAACTGAGTGAAAAATACAAGTATTCCCATATATATATATATATATCATGAATGGTCAAATAGCATATCACTTGAGACCAAAAATATTATCAGTGTCTGTTGATTTGAAGAGATGATTTGAAACATCAGCAGTACTAGATTAAGGGGATTTGCAGACTTTCTTATTACCATATCACATTTCTTTTTTAACTGAGACTCCTACCAGTTTCTGCAAATTTCAGTTTTAATTCTATATGCAATTCCCTGAAAAATATTTTTTCACAGCCTAGAGTAAAAATGCATCTAAATGTCTTCAGAAAATAGCATTTCAAAAGAGAGGAATAGAGATTTTGCATAGAATATGTGATATTATTTTTTCATAGATTATTAACCACCAGTATTCAAATTGTATGCATATCAGACTGCTGCAAATGCAATAACAGAGGATCATACAGACTTTTTCCAGGAAAAAAAGATGTTTGTAGTAGATGGAAATCTGATGAAAAAAGGAAATTTCATAGTTCTTTGCAGGCTTAATCATTGATTTTGACAGTAAAACACTTCTGAGATATCTCGATGTGTGGACAATATGAAAATGCATATTTACATATGAAGTGTAGTATTGTGTAAAACCCTGTCCTTGATCCTTTTTAATGAAAACAATGGCATACCTCATAGCTATAAAATGCATAATAATAAATAACTCTGACAATGTTCCACAATTTTAAACAATGTCAGAGAGAGACTATGGCTGGTATTCCATGGGTCTTCATATTTCTTTCACATTGCTAGTTCAGGTTTCAGATCTGGAAAAATCGAAGAAAACTTTGCCCTTTCTACTTTTTAATAAATTCTCATTATTAATAGAGGAAAGTAAGAGTGAAGTGAAGTGATTAACTATTTCAGTTGGATATCAGCCATCTTTGATTACAATGATGGTGGTGGTAAGATGCAACCTGAGAGGTGCTATCCCACAGGCTGAAAATGCTGCTGCTTCTCATTTGTATGGAGGAACAGACTGAAGCTGGGCCACAAAGTACTCTAAGGCATACTGTGGGGCAAAACTGGAGCGCCAGGATGCAGTTTTGTGTGAGATAACTGACTCCTTAAAGGGTCACAAGATGAAATGCAGCATTTGTTGGCAACAATTGTTCAGTGGTCTTTGATAGCCAAGTTAAAGTCAGTTTATGAACAAGAGAGATATACAGAAATCCCTTTCTTGTGCTCCTAAACAGTTTTTCGTATTTGAAAGCTTATCTTTTATGCTAAAGGTTAAACATTTCTGGACTCTAACTTGGTATCAGTACTCAAGAACACTACTTTGGTGGCTTTACTGAGTACCAAGAAAGTTAAAGCAAAGAATATGGAAATTACAGGAAGAAAGGCCCTCCTCACAGCAGCTGAACACTTAAGGTATGAAAACAAGAGTTCCGTGGAAACGGGAAGAGTTTATAGTACTTTAGCATCATATGTTGATGGTATTTTGTATCATACAGAGACTAAATTTATGAATTCACTGAGTTTACTTACACTTTATCTTCACTGTATTACTATTTAGCTACCTTGTTTGCTCCTGAGCCTTGGTCCTTCACTTGACTGTATAATATAATACTATCTTTCATCCTTCTTTGGTACAAACCAACCAATTTCCTTCGAAATAAATCTTCAGGATGCTTCTTGAGATGGTTCAGACCTGAGGGTTTTTCTAGTCAATAGTATCCACTAGGCTGTATGCCTTTAGCCTCCAAAGCTTTCTAGTTTTGTTTCATCAGTTAAAGCACCATTCTCTCTTTTTACTTCATGTGATAGGCAGAATATTATCCTTGTCCCACAAGTCACTCTGATGCACTGTAACACAACCTTCCACTCATTTCATATATTGTACTTGTACATGTGTATACAGATTATATCTTAGGGCCACAGGAACATCCTATCAGATGCATCAAATGATTTGTCATGTGACCAATCTGCCACAGAAAAGGCTCTCTCGTGAGTTTTGATGGCACTATTTTTTATACTGGAAACACTTCCTCTGCAAAACAAGTAAATATCTCATATGACATACAGTCTTTTATTATCGATCAATTAATTTTCATATGCAAGGTTCAAAGGGCTATTAAATAAAATTCAAATTCTAAACATGTTCTTGAAATAAATAATCAAGCAGACTTGTAATAAAGATTAATTTAAATTAGCATAATACCTAATAAATTGTTAGATAGAAAGTGTTTTTATCATAGATTCATATACTCATTTAAGTTGGAAAAGACCTTGTAGATTATAGAATCCAACCATTAATTCAGCACTGTCAAGTCCACTGCTGAAATATGTCCCTAAGGGCCTCACCTATATGTCTCTTGAATACTTCCAGGGATGGTGACTCCAATACTTCCTTGGGCAGCCTTGTCCAATGCTTGAAAGTCCTTTCAGTGAAGAAATTTTTCCTAATACAAAATCTAACCTCCTCGAGTGTAAATTGAAGTAATTTTTTCCTTGTCGTATCACTTGTTACTTAGAAGTGTCTGACTTCCACCTCACTACAGCCTCCTTTTAGGTAGTTGTAGAGAACAATATGGTATCCCGTGAGCCTCATTTTCGCCAGACTAAACAACTCCAGCTCCCTCACCTTCCCCTCAAAAGATTCATGATCCAGGCACTTTGCCAGCTTCATTGCCTTCTCTGAACATGCTCCAGAACCTCAGTGCGAGGGATCCAAAACTGAACACAGTACTCGAGATGAAGTCTTTCCAGTGCCAAGTACAGGGGGACCAATCACAAATAACTTATTTTTTATAAAATTCTTCTCTGTAGAATTAAATGTATTTGTAACTAGAGATCAATATGAGGATCTAACAAGTTCCCTTTAGTCTCTTTACTCTTACAATGTAGAGCAATAATTTGTGTTAAAACCAGCTATGATGTACAACTGAGACACTGGTCAATTCAAGGATATTACTTTTCCTCCAAATTTTCCCAGTGCTGTTTTTTTTTTTCCCCAGATAAAACAAGCTATGGCACAGACCATCTTGAGAACCAACTTCAATAATATGAAAGGAATAACAGCCAGCTGTCACACTGTATTAGATTGGATTCTTGCCTCTACTTCCTCTGGGAAATATTCTGAATCGTAATGAGTACATAATCAGTTTGTGATTTTAATTAAGTAAAAGCCAGGTACCTAAGTATCACAAAGAAAAATGTTTTTGTTCTTGACCTTTAAAAAACAAAAATAAATGGAGAACAGTGATCAAACTGGCTTTGTGTCTGTTAAGTGAAAGTCACCAGTTGCTTAGGAAACATCTAAAAATTTTTTCAGGTTTATTCAATGTGGTGTCCATCCCCATATTTCAGAAAGCTGTAATCTTAAAACCTGAGCTGTTTCTCTCAAGAACTGTTAATAATTTCATAAAAGTAAATAGAAGTAGATGATTAGCATTTAAGTTGCTATTTTTTCCAACAGTGAAAAAATACAGCTTTACTATTACTTTGAAAAATTAAATCAGTATCTGGAAACAACGGAGAATTTCATTAAGTGTCCAAAAGAGTCTGGGGAAATTATAATGAGTTTATTCCACACTATAGCCAGTATATATTTGGTCACCTGCCATTTAAATTATACATGAAAGAAAAATGCTCTTAACATAAAGTCTAACTTTGTTAAGAATTCTTAAATTGAATATATTCTGTTCAAAAAATAAGAATTTCAGGAAGCCACTGCTTATCTGTAATATTCTGAATTTAATATGAAGAATTTTTTTATTCCCTGAATTAATATGTTTGTTTAATCTCAAAATCTATAACAGGAAACAAATAGTTTAATATACAATAAATATTTTAGTGTTTTCCAAAGGGACTTATTAATTTTCAATATTGCAAAAGCACCAGTAGGTGTCTCTATTGCTCTATTATTTTCTGAGGTTAAAAAACAAACCCAAACCAAAACTGACAAAACCCCCTATAACAGCAATAACAAAACAAAACAAAAAAATACCCTCCATGGCAACTACAGACACCACTGTCCTGCATCACCACGATGTATCCCACAGCATTTCATGTCTACAAGGAACACATGAAGCTTACAGAGAAAAGTAGATGATACTATGGCTCTTCTTTATCTTCCTTTTTTCTTACAGGAAGTAAAGACTTTACTTAATGTTGTGTCACTTTTATTACACTTTTATTACCACGGCTGTTTCAGTTGAGGTGTTGAGGTGTTTCAGTTGGGCTTGTTTTCTTGGAATTTGTTATTCCTTATTTTCTAAGCAAGAGTGTGAACTTCATGCAGGCTTGTGTACTGAAGCCACAACAGATGACAGGTCTCCTCAAGTTCATACTCATCTCCTAGCTTTGCTTCTGTTTTGGTTTTTAAATGGCAGGTTGTCAGCCTTCACATTTGTTGTTTTTCACATTTAAAGATTTGATAAAGTTCTCTGAACATCTAAAGGACTTACGACTTAAGAGTAGTCATAATTATTGAATCTTTACATCACCTCTATGGTAAGACTTATTTTGTATTAGTGCCAGAAAATAAGGAGTTGCTGGAATGATGAGGACATTTGGTTCCACCATAGTGTCAAGAAATGTATCATCACCTAGAAAAAAAGTGAAAAAAGAACTTAATAAATAAGATGAAAAAAAGTGGAACACAGTTACTTTTTTCTATATAAACATGGTTAAAGTTTTTCATGTAGCTGGCCAGAGCACAATAATTCAGTTTTTCTGCATTCTTTCTCACCTCCTTTTAGATCAGATATCTTTCCTAAAAATACTGTTGGAAACTACAGGAGAAAGGAGAACAAAAAAAAAAAAACTTCAATAGGCAGTTTAAAAATAATCCCCAAACCTACTGAGGCTGAGGGCAATGCTATACTTTTACCTTCCCTTTATTTTGTACACCTGCTTTTGTCTAGCTAGAATAAAAAACAGAGGGATACCAGATAGTATTAATGCTATTATATTAAATTCTTAATTTTGTCTCAGAAAATAGAGATATTATATTTATTAGTTAAATATTTGCATTGGTGTTTGGGAATACCATTGAACTCAAAGAGCATTTTGACTCCGGGAGTATTTCAGAACAAGGTTTGCACATAGTTACTGTCTCCAACACTTTGTCATTGATACGGTACAGCAAAAACAAAAAGTCAAACAATCAGCAATCAGGGTATCTTTGGGAGAAAGGCTATGAGATGCTCATCTCACTCCATTCTTCAGTTCACCCTGTTTCTTATCAGTTTCTGGGAATATCTCCCCAGGTGCTAGGGCTTTCCAGGGACCATCGAGGCTTATCTCTCCTTTTGTGACTTTTTCTGTCACCTCACATACACCATAAGCAAAGAAACAAAGCACAAAACAAGAAATGAAGAAAGAAGATCCCGGATCAATTAATTGCATAGCTCTAGGAACAAGGATAATATAGCCTTAAAGTTCACTCTTTTTAATTCATAGCATGGTTACCAAAGAATGTGATAGTTACATTTCTCCACAAGTTTCAAGTATTTGTTCTGCCACTAGAAAGGCAACTGCTGCAATTTAAGGTCTCGGGTTCTTGTTTGCTGAACTTATGATTTTCAGTTGCTGCTAGTGTAGATGGCATTTGATTTTGACTGATTATATAACAATAAAACAATATTCTCATATGTTTGTTATATTCATAGATGTTATTAAGAATTAATAGCGTATATATGGATATTAACCACAACAGAAAGCATCTTATTTGAATATAAAATGAGTCATTATTTATATATTCAGGACCACATTAAAGCATTAATTAATCCATATGACAATTAACTAGGATTATCTCTGGCTCTTGAACTACAAGGCAGTATGTTTCATCTTGATGATTGAGTTAGGTTCTGAGACAAAATGGAAATAAAAAGGCTCAGAAATCATCATCTTAAATTACACAAATATAGAAATATAGACACATTGTTTCTTTTTTTTGCTCAGTCCAATAAAGGAAAGTCAAACTTTTCTAAACATAATTTATCTTAATTATTGTTTTCTATGAAAAAAAGACACAGATCTTTGACTGCTAGGATTCCAGGGGATGCCTGAGCCTCCTGGTAGTTCCAGAGGGTGATGTAAAAAGCGTCTGGTGTGACCAGCTGAATGATGTGCTCTCTATGGTGGCAGAGCTTAGGGAAGAGGTTGAGAGGCTGAGGAGCATTCAGGACAGCAAAAGAGAAATAGATTGGTGGAGTAATGCTCTTTCTCCTCTCAGTAATGGTCTCCAGAAGTCAAAGAAGACCTGTGCTTCTCACCTTACTTCATCTCAGCTTGATGGAAGTGACCTAGATGCTGAGAAGGATTGAGTGCATTTCAGTTGTCATGGGGGTAATAGAACTCCCTCCTGTACACTACCTCCCTTCCAGACACCACCATTCCAACTGCCCTTACAGAATTGGTTTAGGGCCCTGGAATTTGACAACCAGGTTGAGGATGCGGTGGTGATTAATCATGAGATAGTGATTTATGCTCAGACTGATGATACTGATGATGGCTCTGCCTCAGGAACCTCCCAGTTTTCCTTCATCAATCACACAGCTCAGAACTGCTGGTAGTAAGAAGAAAAGGAGGGTGATTGTGGTAGGTGACTCCCTTCTGAGAGGAACGGAAGATCCCATATGTAGGCCGGATCCATCCCATTGGCAAGCATGCTGCCTCCCTGGAGCCCGAGTATGGGATATTGCTAAGAGACTCCCAGAATTGATATGTCCCTCAGATTATTATGCACTACTGGTTATTCAGGCGGGCAGTGATGAACTTAATAAGAGGGGTAGCAGGGTGATTAAGAAGGAGATTAAGGAAATGGGTTGGTTAATTGGTGGGGTAGGTGCACAGGTGGTTTTCTTCTCAGTTCCTCTAATAGTGGAGACAAATATTGAAAGGAGAAAGAGAACCCATGCTGTTAATGAGTGGCTTAATGGATGGTGCCAACAAAAGAATTTTCGGATCTGTAATCATGAGGACACCTTTACTGCACCTGGCCTGCTAGACTTGGATAGGTTCCATCTAACTAAAAAGGTTAAGAGGGCCTTAGCCCACGAGCTGGCCGACCTCATTGAGAGGGCTTTAAAATTGGTCCAAAGTGGGAGGGGACCAGGCTCACCAGAGATGAGACTGAAATAGGTGAAACTGCACCAGGAGTAAAGTTGGTATCCCAACTG
>VXBA01000666.1:18511-42017 GCA_013399895.1 Serilophus lunatus | reverse complement strand
AGAAGCAGCTCTGCAGCGCTTAACATCCTGCTTTGCAGAGGCTGCTGAGCCTTTTGGGCTGGAAGTCAGCTTGAAAAAGACGGAAGTTGTTTACCAACCTGCACCTCAGGAAGTCTTCCATCATCCCCACATCACCATAGGCAAGTCAGAGCTTAAGTCGGTCCAGCAGTTTAGCTATCTAGGAAGTATCATTTCCTCGGATGGTAAGATTGACAAAGACATAGATAACAGGTTAGCAAGGACATACAGAGCCTTTGGAAAACTCCATAAAAGAGTCTGGTGCAATAAGCATTTGAAGAAAGGTACAAAGATTAGTGTCTACAGAGCCATTGTACTGTCTACTCTTTTATATGGGTCCGAATCATGGGTCATCTACTGCCATCACCTGTGACTCCTCAAACACTTCCATCAGCGCTGCCTCCGTACAATCCTAAACATCCACTGGACTGACTATGTGACTAATGTCACTGTCCTTGAACAGGCAGAGGTCACCAGTATTGAGGCCATGCTGCTGAGGATGCAGCTGCGCTGGGCAGGGCAGGATGAAGGATCACCGCCTCCCTCTGTGGTGCTCTGTGGTGAACTCACCACCGGATGCCGCAACAGAGGAGCCCCAAAGAGGAGATACAAGGACTCCTTGAAACAACATCTCAGTGTTGGTCATAATGACTGCCATCAGTGGTCCACTCTGGCCTCCAATTGAGAGACATGGAGACACAACATCCATAATGCTGCTGCCTCCTTTGAGAGTGCACGTAGAATCAGTCTTGAGGAGAAAAGACAATGCAGAAAGAACTGTGTCTTGTCACTATCACTTAAGGAGACTTTCCACTATGGTTTTTGCAACTGGACTTGCATGTCCTGCATCAGCCTTTTTAGCCATCAGTGTGCTTGCAGCAAGCATGGGTAGAGCCCTTCTCATATCTTCATTCATGAAGCCTAGCCATGATTAGTTCTTCTGATTGTAAAAACATAAACCACTTCACAGTTTGGCCCTCTGTTACTAATCTGTTGTCTGAACATACAAAGTGAGTTTTCTCTGTCCCATTACCAGAGTTTGAGCTTTATATTTCATCAATTAACATTTCTTTTGATAGTTTGCCTTTGCAAAATATATAGTGGTCATCAACCACTTGGAGCCAGAGTCCAGAAGAGGTTTGCTTCATTCTATGCCTGAGCAATGGCATTTCTGAGTAAGTCTCTGAGCTTAATTGGGACATTGTTACACAAACCTCTGCAGAACACAGCAATGCTCAAGTTACTGTATCATTTAATAACAATGGTGCATCCTCAGTCATTTTCTGAGTGTTTCTGAGTATTATATGTTTTTTTCAGTGAGCCACCTTTTAGGAAAAGCAGCTACATAGAAGAAAAAAAAAAAGCAGCAAACTATTTGTATTTTATGTACTTGAGTACCCCTCATATCATATATAAATACAGCTGTTTTGCCAGGGTAACTGCATTATCTGAGGAAAAATTGGTTTTGCTCATGGGATTCAGAAAGGACTTCAAATACTTTCTTCAAAGAAAGAAACATGCCTGACAAACAGTAAGTGAGATGATTTCCATTGCATAGGAACTATTTCCTTTATTGTCTTAAAACAAAGCAGATTGAGCATAATCTGTAAGTATGTACCTTGGTACCTCAGGGAAAAACTTTTTTTCTTTACAACTAATAAAACTTATGTTAGATTTATGCTCAAAGAAATTTTAACTATAACTTTATCTTTAGGTCAATTAATTTCAAGTCTGTATTTGGAGTGTCTGATAAAAAAGCAACGAAAAACTTCTAAAAAAAAGTGCTGAAGCTTAAAATGGGCAGCTGGCAGCTACCTCCTTTCAGTAAAATCCTTGGGACTTAGCATACACCAAAACCTTTTTGCTACTGCTAAATCCAAGTCGTCAAAAACCCAAGGGAAGGATGAAGTACTGCACAGGGAACTGCAGATGGTGATGAGATATTATTTACAAGGGTCCCATGGACTTGTCTGCAAAGGATTCAGGAAGACATGTAGTAGAATATGTGATTTATACTGTAGCAAGGAAGGAGGTGCATGAAGAAAAAATGCTACTTCCACAAAATCTACATTTCTGTTAAATTAGTCATACTATTTTCCAGGGAAAGAGATATTTTGATTCACCTAGAAGTAGAAGTTGCATAACATAAAACTGAAGTACTCATTTTCGTGGAATAAATTGATACACTAATGATAAGCGTACCTCAGCATGGCTTTTGCATTTTGGAATTCCTACACGCACCTTTGTACATGCTTTCTTCTCTCTCTCTTCACACAAGAATTTGCATGATTCTGCTATCCTTTTAATTGCTATTTTCCTCTTTGAGAACAGAATTTTCAATATCTACTACTCAAATGAGGCTAGAGTGGTTGTGACTCAACTCAGTGTGTTAAATAAACATGGAAAAAGCAGTGTCAGCACTTGTAAAATGAATCAACACTCAGTTCCACCAAGTTTTTAATATATTATATGATGTTATCAATGAAAAATGCCTTTTCATTTTTGAAAAAAAAAAAAAAAAGTGTTGTGCTCAAGAATTCCTTCTCTAATACAAAGCATTTTCCTTAAGCTGAAGTGCTTTCTGGATATATTCTTTAACCTTTCACAGTGAATTTCAAGTCTCTGTAGAGCCATACTCTTACCAGCATTAAGCATTCCTTTCATTTTACTGTAAAAAATTGCCATTGTGGAATTTCATATTTAGTCCCTTAATAATTTCCACTTCACAACTGTGGGCATATTTTATTTCCTCCAGCATCTTCTATGCTGCTACTAGCAATAATTCAGCCCAAATGAAGCAGAAAATCCAAGATAAATATAAAACCTAATAGAATCACTGTGTTTAAGCATTCTTCAAATTTGGAGATGTGCAATACAGGCTGGATATTTGCAAATGTCATTTTCCTCAGTGGCTGCTTTTGTACGCCTAAGGTCTGATTCATGCCTGGTGAGATAAATTAGCCAAAATACATCCATTTTTTTCTGGATTATAAATTAGGTTGCTCTACAAGCAGTTGTGTGTGCATGTGTACAGATTTTAAAGTCTCACTCTGACATTTGTGATTTTAATTTGTCACTCTTACATTGGGAGGTCAAGATGAAGTGTCTTTCCCTTTATGAAATGGTTATATCACAAGGAGTATCCTAGCCAGCACAATATCAATTTTATGAACTCAGGATTATTGGCAAAATCCGTGTGAAAGATTAACAGAGTAAAGCTGCCCTTGACCTGTACCTTCATTTTCTTTCAATAGATGCTTAACTGGTTCATTTAGTTTTGAAAGAAGTTTGAACAATCGTATTACTTAATCCATTATTGGAAATGTGAAAGAGCTTTCAAATAAAGCCGTACGAAAGCATGTTTTAATGCTCAGGACCTTCATAAAGGAAATATCTTTTGAGAGTCTTGGTTGATATATGTCCAACGTGAACAACATAGTAGTTTACATTGGAAAAGAGAACAATAATACTTCATGTGACCAAAGTAGAATGTTGCAGTCGGGGCAAGAGCGACACACTGTGTTGTTAGACAAGATGGTCCAAAATGGCTACTTTATTCCCCTTCGCATCTGGTATTATCTCCTTACAGAAGGCAATGCGCTTTCTTCTCATAGGACAGAAAGTTGTTTTTCACTACTATGATCATAGAACTATAAAAAGTAACCAGAAGGCTCACTTATTACTAGTTACAATGTTTTTGCTACAAAGTTTACTTTGTACATTATCAGCAACTGACAGTTACAGCCAAGCAGCAATAGCTCTTCTGCTTTTGCTCCTCTAAGGATGTGCCGAGATTCACAGTGGCTTATTATTTCAAGGATATATCCGAATATGATCAATATTAATTTAATCAATTAATGCCAGGATGCTGACAGGCCTGCTGTCATCCCCAACATTGGAAGATGTAAGCTTACCCAGGTTTGAAAATTATGTAAGGAGCTATGTCACTCAAAATAAGTGGTGTGAGGGGAAAAAGGCATGGACTTTAGGACTAGCCACAGCAGGAAAGAGAGCAATAGTCTGAACTTTATGGGACACTCTATGTCACAGAAACAGAGTAAAAAAATGTGAATAGGGCTCTGTGAATACTGGAATGAAGGAGACAGATTTGGGAAGATATAGACCTTGTACTTACTGTACCTCCATTACCTATGACTTTCAGGAAGCATAGTGAGTTTTGTTCAAGAGAGGTATGGCATAGGGGAGGATGTCAAGTCATGGAGAAGGAGTCCAGAGGACAAAAGCAGAATTCCAGGAAAGAAAGAATGCATTTATCACAGGAAATGTATATATAAGGGAAAAGAAAGGGACAAAGAAGTTTCAAGGTGGAACAGAAAACAGAAAAAAGGGAATAAGCTATCAAGGGGTGATTTTGAAAGGGGAAGATTTTCAACGAGTAATGGATGACTTGGAAAGGAAGTGGTATTTGAGGAATGGATATGGGGGGATTTTTAAGACAGGGGAGAATTAGATAAGGAAAGGTACAAAAGATGGAAGATACAGGAATTTTATGGGAAACTGAAAACATGCAAGGAGATATGTTTTGAGAGCAGTCCAAGAGAGAAAAAGGGATGTGACAGGAGAAAGAATAGGAGCAATAGGAAAGGAGGAACGATGGAGGCAAACAATGGAAAGGCAGCAGGTAGAAAATTACAAGCACTCAAAGTATCGCTTTCTGACTGGCTAGAAGTAACCAATATGCTATATGACTGAGCTGTTTTCATTGACTCTTAGACAGTCAGTTTGGGAATGACTATCACAAATGTTGTCAAGCCATATTGCTCTGATAAAACTGTATTTCATTCTCATGGAGCTTGAGTTGTTTAGAGCCACTAGTTTTCCTTCACTGTAGAGCTAGTTCACTAATGTTCTACAGCACTGTGATAACCTGAGCTGCATGGTTGCAATGCTTCTTGGCTCTGAGGTTGTTCATTTAAAGAGTTTAAGTATTTCACAATTTTGATAATTGTGTTAGATGAGAAGAAAATGCTGAAAATAGTTTTGTTTTTGTTAGAATTCTAAAATATATGGGTTAGAAGAGAAATTAAGAACCCTCATCATTTGCCAGAGTTACAGCTGCTGAAACAAATCTAGTTATTTTAAATCCCATGCTTCTGTAATACTGCTGCTACTTTCTCCTTCAGAAGTAGCAGAGGTCAGTTTGAGTTCAGAGCAGCCTGAAGCTCTTTGTATAAAAAAAGGTAAGAGATATAGAAAAATAGAGATTCCAAATATGGCCTAAATTCTCTACATCTTTCCTCTCTGGGGAAAAAAAAAAAAAAATCAAATCAATATTAAAGTTTGGTGGTTTCCTCTCAGAGAAATGCTGTGTTGTAATTTACAGAATCTCAGAATCACAGAATTAACAAGGCTGGAAAAGACCACTAAGATTATTGAGTCCAACGTATTATCTAATACCAAATCCACTAAACCGTGGCACTGAGTCACCGTGGCACTCTTCCAAGGAGGGTGACTCCATCACCTCCCTGGATACCCCATTCCAATGGGAAATCACTCTTTCTCTTAAAAGGTTTTTCCTAACATCCATCCCAAACTTCCCCTAGTGCAGCTTAAGATTGTGTCCTCTTGTTCCGTCACTGGTTGCCTGAGAGAAGAGACGGACATCCACTTGGCTACGACCTCTTTTCAGGTAGCTATAGACAGTGATAATGTCACCCCTGAATCTCCTCTTCTCCAGACTAAACAACCCCAGCTCCCTCAAAAGCTCCTCATAAGGCTTGTGCTTCAGCCCCTTCACCATTTTCATTGCTCTTCTCTGGACACATTCAAGCAACTCAACATCTTTCTTAAACTGAGGGGCCCAGAATTGGAGACAGAACTCAAGAAGTGGCCTAACCAGTGCTGAGTACAGGGGGAGAACTCTGGTCCTGCTGGCCACACTATTCCTGATACAGACCAGGATGCCACCGGCCTTCTTGGCTGCCTGGGCACACTGCTGGTTCATGTTTAGTTTCCTATCAACCAGTACTCCCAGGTCCCTTTCTGCCTGGTGACACTTCAGCCACTCAGTCCCTATCCTATAGCTCTTCAAAGGGTTGCTGTAGCCAAAGTGTAAAACCCAGCACTTAGACTTGTTAAACATCATGTTATTATGCGTTCAGCTGTGTAACAGCATCTTTAATAGGTATCTTCCTGCTCCATGGAGGGTACTTTTCCTCATTGTCTGTTTATTTTTCTCATGAACTCAACATGGTTGGTTTTCTTCGTTTGTTTGATTGGCTGTTTTTGTTTTGGTTTGAGTTCATTTGTTGGGGTTTTTTTCTTTCTCTCTTTTTTTTTTTTTTTTTTTCCTCTCTTCTCCAGAGAGAGACAACTACATTATATTCTCATAACCTCAGGACTGTGAAATGCCATCATGGGGAAAGGTGATACAAAGTTGATGATCCTTTTGAACCACATTCAGTGTGTTAACATTTCAAATGCAGCTCATTATGGGACTCAGCTGGGACTGATGTAGCTTCCCTGGAGGTACAGATTTCTCGAGTAATCTGGAATATACAGGCCTTATTAGCTGCTGGGAATAATGCCTCTTGTTCTTCTTCTAGTTTGCTCTTCAATTTATATAATAAGTATTTTGTGGCCTTTATCAAGTAAGAAGTGGAATTGCAAATTCCAGAAGGCTGTAGATACTTCTACTGCTGTGTATTACTCTCTTACAAAATAAATAGTTGAATTAGGCTCTAGGATGGATGATTTGGACAATCAGAAAGACTTCCTTTTCTAGATCTTTATGCTCTTGTTTCTTTTCATGGGGTAGACTAAGTAGATTTTAATCTGTTTTTTCATTTTGTTTTGTGGTTTGTTTTGTTTTGCTTTTCAGTAGTCGTATTCTCCTGCTGTATTCCACAATTTAGCATGCAAAGAATTTTTTGTTCAGCTTAATTCATGCAACTATAACCATCTTTTAAATTTATAACACTGGAATATAGTCCTTATAGACATTAAAATCTTGTTTCAGTTTTTTGCTCTATGGATTTTTTCAGATGCCTGAATGCACAACCTAAATTACATTGCAGAGAAAACATGGATATGTAGGTATTTGCATGAAAATGTAGATTTTTATTTTTTTATTTTTTTTTTTTTTACTTCTGCACATTAGAACCTTGTTTGAAGAATGAGGTAACTGAATTTTTTTGTTGTTGTTTCATTTTTGGTTGTTTGTTTGAGTTTTCATTGGTGTGGGGCTTTTTTTTGTTGTTCCCCTCCCCCACCAAAAGCAACAAGCTGGCCAAGCTGAGCTTTATTCTGACTGTATTAAGAAGTTCCACTTTTTACAGAGCCACTCTTCAAATTCTCCTTGGGATGTTTTTGTTCCTTTGCCATTTTCAAAAATTACATCATTTTGAATGCAATAGAACATGAGTTTAGTTTTAATCCAATAACTTTTAAAAGTACTTTTTCTACAGTATTCTTACAAATTACATTTTTGCCAGCTTCTGAATTATATTTACTTCTTGAACTTGTTTAAGATATTAGATCAGCACTGCAAGTTTTATTGGTATGTTGATTTCTTTTTTTTTTCTTTTTTTTTTGTGGTGATGTAATTGACAGGAGCTGATAAGCCTGTAAACTCAAAAATAAATATTGAGTGCACTTCCAAACTAATAGCCCATTCATCTTCATCTGCAGTGTTGTCTCTTGTTCCTGTGAAGAATTACTCTGAGCTAGTGGTATTCTTACTCCTGATACGAACAGTGTGCTTGTACCGATGTACTTTTACAGAAGTATGTAAGCAATTGCTGTTACATATTTTGAAAAATATGAACTTCCAAACCCATCATATTTTCATTGTCTTTACCAATATTCTGGGCCCTGATTTCCGCAGAGTGACCTTGTGACTTTCCCCTGTTGAATGGCATAATACCATTTGCCTATACTGTTCTGGTTTTTTTTTCATTTTTATTCTATCAGTATTTCTTCATCAATGTTTAGCCAGTGTCCTCCTCTAAATTTTATTTATGAGTTCTTTAAAGTTGTCATTAATTATTATGAAAACAAAAAGCTTTCATTTCCACTCAGAGCAGAAAAGGTAGCCAACATATTTTACAAAAAAATAAAGTATATAATCCATAACAGGGTTTCAAAGCTATATTCCATTTTTCCTAACTTTCATTCTTTGTTGGTAAAGCAGAAAGCTTTGTTTAAATTTGTTTCAGTTACTACCTATGCTCCCTAGGAGTTTGAGCCAAATGGCTTGCAGTCTGGAGTCCCTGCTTGACATAATCTTGGAAACCTAAGATTCCATAGGGGCAGTCACTCACTGTCAACAAAGGCATGGTTCTCTGTTCCTGAGCCCGACTTGTCCCAGTGCAGCAGCCTTCTCTCCAGCTGCCTGCTTGTGTGTCTGACTGAGACTGGATCTCCATGTCTTTTTACTGTATTTCTTATGTTATAGGGAACATGTCAGATATTTCAGTCATTGGCAAATTTGACAGGAATCCATCAATCACTTTTTTAATGTTTGATCTTTTTTTTTTTTTGTGTTTTCCTCATGTTGAAAGTCTAAATCAAACTAAAAACAATTAAAGAAAAAATATTTCCCATAAGAAAAATAAACAATTTCCAGTGATCAGTAGTTCAGGATTTCAGAGTAAAACTAAGTAGAAAAGTTTGCAATTTTCTCTTGATTACAAAAGTTTATCATAGTGACTAAGCTGTTGGATAGTTTCATCTTAATATATTTAACTCCTCTCTTTTTGTGATGACACTCTTAGAGACATCACTCTTGAAGATTAATTACAATGTAAATATTTTAAAATACAGTAATGACTATATTCTTACATACTGATTACCTGAAGGCAGCTCCTAAAAATTTAGACTGAAAGTAATTCTAGTTTAGGAAAAGACCTCCTCAGTGTTTATGATATTGCACAGCTGAAAAAGGCGGTTATGACTGTACTTCAAACATTCATTGTGATAAGTACAGAAAATAAATCATCCCGACCTTAGAAACATTATTTTATACCTGTAAATTAGTAGACTGTAAATTACCTTCTTAGAAAATATACCTTTAGTCTAGAATTCTCTTAGAAGGAATCTTTATGATCTCATTAGGTTTCCTCTTTGCAGAAGAAATTTAAATAATTTAGCTTTTTATTACTAATTCATAGCAAAGTAATTTGAGGATGTTTACATTTTATAAAGCTCACCCATTAAATTATTTATCATCTGATATAATTTCAATAGGCTTCTGTTCAATTTTTCATGCTTTACATGCAATCCTGATAGCACAATATCCCACAGTGTAGATACCGCAGAGAAGTTCCCTATTTTTAAGAAGATGCAAATGCATATTTTGAAGCAATGTAATGTAGCTTTGCTTGTCCTTTCTATTTCCCCATATACCATGTTGATAATACGTACTGTAACCCTATAATGCATCTAGCACTGCAAATTACTGGCTGTTTGAAAACAAAATCAGATATATAATAGTTCTGACAACAGCAATTCACAGCGGCAACTTAATCTTGTTTGCAGCAGCATACCTTGTCTTGTTTCTGCTTAGAGGATCAGCTTATAGGTGAAAGACAATTTAATGGGGCATCACTGTAAACAAGGAAACTTGTTTCTTGTAGTTGGATATGAGGTCAAAGGACAAGGGATATATGCATATGATGGGGATCAGTACTTGTGTGATGGTGATGTGTGATGGACTGAAATGTTAATGCCTTAAACATTGTCAAAATCATAGAAAGCCATTTTTTTCAAGCTCCAAGGAAGCAACTGTCTGTCTGTGAAACACCTCCCCCTCCCCTAATATGCTTCCTGACTGGAATTTGGACTGTGAAGGGTAAACTTGAGATAAGACTATTGTCTAATCACCTCAGGTCTCAGAAGTAAACAAGGCTTATCAGGTGGTGGAGGAGAAGGACTTGGGGTGTGTGATGGCAAAATCTCTCCGCAAGAGTACCCCTCCAGTCTGGGAAAACCTCATACACATGGGACATTGTTATGGGGTTGGGGGGTGGGGTGGTGGTGTTTTGGGGGTTTTTTGGGGGAAAGGGGGAGGGGAGAGTGTTTGGATTGTTTCTTGTTTGCCCTGTTCAAAAAAACCGCTTTTTTTAGAAACCTGAAAGACTGAGATTGCAATGTTGGTGAATCTGTGCAGCTCCCCCCCCCCGCTTTTGTTCTCTGGGCTGGGGAGAGACGGTGGCGGAGCTCACAGTGAACAGAAATGGGTCTCCGGCATGTGCACCCGCGGCACCAGGCTAAGAGGGCTCATGTTCCGCCGTGGAGACATATGGAGACATACCGTGATCACTGGCACTGATGGTGTTCCCTTCCCCTGGTGAGGACCCTCTTACCGACGGTTGCGCAGGGAGAGCTCAAGAGTGGCATCACGGCGTTCTCCTGTGGTCCTCCCCCCTGGCACCATGCAGGCAGGGAGCGGTGCTCGGTCCTACCCAGTGCTGTGCAAGTGCGCAGAGCTGCCCAGCGCCTCTTCACTGGCAGTGGCTCCCAGCTTGCGAGTGGAGATGCACTGGTGGTGCTGGGACCCCGTGTGCCCGTGGTGGGCAACACAGGCTCCTGCGGTGACCCCCTGTCCCCGTGCGGCAAGCTGTGACTGGCACTGCTGCTCCCCAGCTTTCTGGGGATGGCGGCAGTGCCTCCCCGCTGGTCACTGCAGTGCACGGCTGCACTCACTGCCCTCCCTGGACCCTGTGCTGGCGCTGTGCTGCTGCTGACCGCACAGTGATGGCAGCCGCTCCGGATACCCGAGAGTCATGCCGCTGCCTCGGGGATCCCTCCTGGGGGTCCCCGCAGGTGGTGAGTGTGCCGCGGTTGGTGCTGATGGCCCCATGGCCGGTGGTGGCTGCCGGACTCTAGGCCCTGAGCACATGTCAGGGCTGATGGTGCCCCTAGGCCTCGGCCAAGCGGTTTTCAGCAGCAACTGCCATTTTGGCTGGAGTGAAGATCCTGAAAGAGAGGAGGAGCCCAACACCACTGGCTAATCTGAGGACAGCCTGGCCAGGAAGAAGATGCTGGATTCCCACGTGACTTCCAGGGCATAAAAAGCCTGAACACGGAAGTCCTCTCTCTCTCTTCGGCTTCCTCACCAGCTGAGAGCAGCACGCCTTCCCTCCTGGCTTCCCCATCGTATGGCTTTCTTCCACCCACCTCCATTGGCACAGGGAGCAGCGTGGTGCCCACTGGAGCCAAGTCAGCCAAAATGCAAGTGATAGCTTCCCTGTAGGTGTCCCTGGGTGGTGGGGGGGAGATGTTTTTCACCATTTTTGACTTGCAAGAGGCTCCAAGGGCTGGGAGTGTACCAACACAGAGGCGGCTTCCCTTCCTTCCCCTGCTTCTTGGCCAGCTAGCTGGCTTCAAGGTGCAGTCTGCTTTTTGTTTTTTGCATGACATTGTCAGATGTTATATTATGTATTTTATCTTGGGATCCCATAAGACTTTTTTTCTGGTCTAGCCCTAGACAACAGTCTTTCGTCGCTGTTGTGCCCCCTAGTGATATAGTGGTTCAAACCACCACAGACATTCACGTAAGAGGGAGCTGAGTAGGGGTCATAAACAATCAAAGACTCCTCAAATGCCCCCCGGACTCATTCCCGAGACCTTCTACCACCAGAAGGCTGCAAGTGATCCAAGTGACGCAACAAATCCAGATCCTGTTGGAAGAGATTTCAAAGCTTCCCCACCACTAGGGGAGGTGCCTGGTATCTCCTGAACATATATTAATCCATTGGACTCCATGTCTTTTCCTATTTCTTTCTCTCTGCCTCATATTTACTTTTAAATAAAACCCATACTACTGACTTTGGCATATGGTCTAGTTTGCACTTTAATTCAGGCAGAGGCATTTCTAGTAGTTTTAATAACTGGATCATAACATGGTGAAGGGCTTCATAGTTTTATGTTGGGTAAGATGAAAGCATCAACCCCAGAGCATTTGTGTCAGTATAGTGTGACTGATCAACAGGAAAACCCCTAACTTTGATGGCTTACTTATGCATTGCAATGAGCGACATAGAATCTATGGGCTTTTACTGGAATATAATTATTTTAAAAAATGTTGTTGCACTAATGTAAACCAAAAGAGCTTATGTGTTGATCTTCAGTGCCAGCATGTGTGGCAGGACCTGTGCTGATATTTGGGTTGACTATGTATTTCTGTTTTGCTTTCCTTTGTTAAATTCTATCTTTTAATGAGCAAGTTGTTAAAAATGTTTTACTGAATTTGAACCTATGTCAGATAGTATCCATAGGATTGCTTGCTTAAATGCCACTGTAATGCGCATCATTATTACTTGTTGGCAAATAATAGTATTAGTCATAATGCTATAGGTAACTTAGTTGTATATAACTTCTACTTAGTGCTTGACTCTAAGATTTGGAAATATATATACGCAGTATATGCTGTATTATAGAAAAACTCTGAAGGTTCACTTTAATTTATATGTGAACTTTACTGAGAGAGGATGACCCCTCAAGGGTCTGATCCTGTGAGGTGTGTTTCAGCTACAAGAAATATTCTCTGTTTGAGTGAAAAATTGTCAAGAAATTTGAGTGGCTTATGGCTCTTGTACTCTACGTGCTGGATTTACAAATGTGTTAGCATCATCTTTTTTTTTATTATTTGAACATAGTCCTTTCTCTGTGTTTATTGGAGTAGATAGTACAATAACTGGGGTTTTTTTTTCCATTTAATTTGTGGTTTCTGTGAATTATTTTAGATCAGCTTTTATTTTTCTTCTTTTTGCTCGTTAGTATTTTATCAGCTTGGACTACTAATATTAACTTCCTTCCCTGCTTTCAGGGAACCTAAGCAGCATTAGGTCCATATAGTAATTCATCCTCATGCTTTCATTTATTTGATATACAATCTCGAAGGGTGATTTATTTGTGTAGATGCAGAGCTAACATAAAATGTTCAAAGTGACAGTAGCTTATGCTGTTATGTCTAGAATTGGGTCAATGATATATCAAGCAAGACGGATTACTTTGAAATTTGTTTGGTAAAACTTCTGTCTCAATAGTCTGATTGCAACTTTTCTTGCAGCTAACATATTTTAAATTCTGTCATCAGAATTATATGATAAGTAATTATTGTTCTTTGTTACCACTTTTAGTGGTTCATTGTAGGACAGTGGTATGTGGACACATGGAAAGGAATTTGTCATTGGTCATATGGTGGATTGCTACTGCTGATTGTTGTTTTTATTTGGATGGCTGTCTGTTATAGATGCATGAAATTTAGCTTTTATTTATTTTTTCCCTCTTCTTCTGTGAGCCTTCACCTGATAAAGGAAATGCCAAGAAAGGTGCAAAGAGCCTGCACAAATTCTTAGCAGAGTTCTTAATGCTAGTTCATTTATTTGCAAATTCAAAATGTTTTTTCTTTAAACATGATGTGGTAATGGATAAAACCTGCTCAGTTAATCAGTGCCCTTTCTAATACAGTTTTCCATTGTTTGATTTCCAGACAGCCACTAAGAAATAATTTTATATAGAAAAATCAAGAGGATTCAAGTGTTTCAGTTCAGAGCTATTTACTCTGCTTTGATAGTGTTGCCATATACTTAATAATTTGTACATATGTAATTTTGAGGAAAATTACATTTCAGTTTTTTAATTTGGCATGCTTTTATTTTGTGGGTGAGATAAAGAAATACAAAAGTGATACTTTTCAACAGTACAGTTTTAAAGTGCATGTTAAATAATTTTCTCAGCACAACAAATTAAAAAATTAAAAAAAGGGAAAGAAATCTGGATTGTTAGATAGTTTTTGATACTGCACACAGAACTAAATTATATTACAGGCAAATAAAGCCATAGAATTCCTGGAGCAGGGTTTTAGTATTTACAAACATGATTGCTAAGGTAGTACTTAGGCCAGTGACAACAAGAAGTTAGCTACAAGAATTTTGCTGAAAAGACCAATTTAATTTAATTGTCTGAAGTTCAAATAATCAAACACCAGAGGCTATACATGTTCATCAATCATGATGGGTGATAATGTAGATTGGAAAATTATTTATTTTCCTTTGAACTTATGAACAGGTTATTTTCTGTAGTTCCCTGTGCATTGGCAATCTTTTCATAACCCACTTTATTTTTCACATGAGTACTTCAGAATGTTTGTTCTTTCATATAATACTTGATGCCGACGAATGAGATGCATGAACCCAGTGGTAGTGAAGCACTGAATCAACTTTATTGAGTAGCTGTGTAATTCTTATAGAGAAGCAAGCAGGCTATATTTACCAAAGCCATTTGTTTTCCAAGTCTATTCTAAGCAATTGTTTTCCTAACTGGCATCAGCAGGTGGTGTTTTTGCGAACTCAGTCTCACAGGCATTATTCTTGTATTTTTCATACTTGCAGCCTGAGAACCACAGACAAACAGTTTTCCCTCAGAGCCTGTTAGCTTCTGGTGAGCTGTCTTCACACCTCTCGGACAGTGTGATGCTTTTTTGGCCAATTTACCTGTCTCATTCCCACACATACGACAGGCATTTCAGTTGTGGGTTGTTATGTATTGAAGAGTACTGCTGAAAGGACAAAGATGGTAGGCTGTAGGTACTGCTCTTACAGTGCAGAGTCCTAATCTGAAAGAAGGCTGTGTAATGGCAAAGGTCAGCTCTGCTGGCTGGGAACTGTAGAAGGTATAAAGACAAAATTAATACGTTTAGGTTTGGACTTGTCTGAGATAAAACAGTTTGAGACTGCCAACTGGTTATGCGTTGTTTTATTTTTTTAATAGAATAAGGGGAAGAACAAGGAGGATAAATCCAAAGCTATCTTTTTGGTTTCTGCCATTCCTTTTCTCCATCAAATTTAGCTTGATAGAATACCTAATTTGTAGCTACATGAGCTTTTTTCATTAGAAGAAAAAGTCATAAGATAAATTACAGACCATAGGGTATGAAGTAAATATTCCTCTCTACTTCAACTGAACAGGATAAAAAAAAGATAGTTTGGCATACAAGAAAATGAAACCGCTGTGAAAATATAGAAGGACCAGTGATAAGTGTGCAATAAGGTCTTTATAAGCTGTATTCACTTTGTGGGAATTTACTTCACATTCAGTGGGATGCTAGTATAGAGACTTCAGTGTGGGTCAGATTTCTGCATTTTAAAAGCAGAAAATGATAACTGTAGCTCTGCCATATTCATTTTCAGGTCACTTGTAAATAGGATAGCACACGTGTCCAGTGGGATGTTTGTGATAGACTGGTGTCAGGTGTGTTTATAATGATATATAATGCATTTTAACAACTCTGACCTTAGTCCTAACCCTTCACATATTGTAGGACTAATTTAAGAAAACACTAGAAATTCACAATGGATTGGAACCTTGGAAAGACTTCAGGAGTTCCGCGGAGTTCCTGACCCTGTAGGTTACTGATGAAGATTTTAGCATGTGAAGGCTGGGTGATTATTCCTCCCTTTTGCTGTATAATGATAACAAATTATAGGAAGTTTCATTCCTTAATTAAACATGAAAGCAAAGGGTGGGCCTTTTTAAAGCATTCAATACTTTCCTTTTTAGAAGAATGACTTGCATATGAAAATATTTCTTTCCTTATTACCGTCAGTACTTTAATGTCGATAAGGCTAGCTTCAACAGCTCTTTTGAAGCATACTAGTCACAGCTGATCATGAAAGTTAAATCCTGCTTGCATATGTTATGGCTTTTGTACCTTAACAGCCTCATCTAAATAAGATCATTCTAGACCAAATCCTTTTCCCTCATTGCTCTGATGCATTCACTTCTTAAAAATGTATGTAATGGGAAAACATGCTACTGAACTAGTAATGCAATTGCAATTATAGGGAGATTGGTAAAAATATATAAAAAATTCAGTGTTTTCCATAACATTTAACAGGAAGAAGTGTAGCTGCTTTTCTACATAACAATAATGATTGTGCCATGAAGGACTCCAGTTTTTAACTCTTCTGTTCTGAGCATGTACCCTGGATGAAAACTACAAGTAGAGAAATGAGTTATTTGCAGGAAGCACATAGTCACTGTTACTTAGCAGAGGAAGATAACTGTGTGGCAAACTTAGGGCTTCTGCAGTTTTCTAGGTATTTATTTCAAATTCTCCTCAGGATGCATCCTAAATTTATGGGTTTGATTTTCAAAGATATTGAAGATGATTTAAATGATATGTATACAAGTATGTAGATCGGAACCTAAGGCTTCATTCCTGAAATGTCATCCTCTGCCTTGAACATCATATTCTAGGAAAGTTTTGGACCCAGATAACCTTACAAAATCCTTATAAAATAAGGAGGAAATTTGAGACTTTGTCATTGCCTTTACTTAAAACTTAGGGCACAGTGTTAATGTTTGGCTACAGCTTTTTAAATATACTGAGGCCTGTGTGCCATCTCTGTTTGTAACCGCAGTTGACAAATTCACCGAAAGCAATAGATAAACACTTGCTAGCTTAGGAAAATAAATTTACAAAACTCACTTAAAACAGAAAGTCAAAGATAGGCACAAATACTCTCAGATCTGATTGGTTTTAGTCATGTGAAAATGACTTCATATCTCTGAAGAAAAACAAAGGGAATTTGTCTTTAACTTTGATCTGTTGTAAAAAATTATGAGATGAGCTGAGTCATTGATTCACATAGATTTTTGGATGTTCAGTGGTTTGGATTTAAATGAGGCCATTACTTTTTTGGCTTCCCTGCCACTTGTATTATTTGTATGAGTAGGAGGAAAAAGGTTGTTTTGCAAACTGAAGAAAATTACTGAGGGGACCTGTATCTCCATTTAACAATAAGTTAGCAAAGTGATCTTTCAGATAAGGATTGCTAAATAACATTGTCAAAAACCCTTTATTTTTAAGAACAATTGCTTTTAAGATGTTAGTGGAATTGTGAGAATACATATAAGATGAAGGGAAAGCCCTTGACAAATGACGCTTGTGTCACATACTTGCAATTAAAAATAAGAATAAGCCCAGAAAAGCTTATTCTAAGATAGATCAAATTGGGAGCTAGACATAAAAAGAAAATCTGAGTATGACTGCATTTTAAAGTGTCTATATGTATCTGTACAAGTGCTTTGTTTAGTGAGCTCTAGACTTTCCAATTATTAAATCAATTTTGACATTTGTACACAGAAATGTGTTGTCAGAGCACATATGTCTTAAAAGAGTATGATATTTATGTCTTGCTTGTTGATAACAGTTTAAAAGGAGGTGTAGCTTCACTACTCTGAATGCATAATTCCCTGACATTACAGGTTATTCATCTCATTACCTACACTGTTAGGAGGCTTTTGTCATAGTGCTTCTACTGCACTTGAAATGGCAAGACTGACATGTTTTCTGAACATTCACCAATCCTGTCTAGTGATGAGCGGACCCTCTCTCTGAAAGAGCAGTTCTGGCTCTTCTGCATTACTGTGGGTAAACCTCTTTTTAAACTGCTAGTTAATTATTTCACCCTGAAAATAAAGGACTTGGATGCACCTTCTTCTTGAAAACGCTGAAAAAGCAACATATCTGTGAAGAGTATCTCTGGGAGCAAAGTTGATATTCTCTGCACTGAACTAATTGTTTTCCAGTGTCAATCATGATCTGAGAGTGCCTCTGGGATTAGTTCTCTTAGAGGAATGAGTCTCATCACAGATAGGTTTTCATACCTACTTATTACAGATAAGAGCATAACATTAAACATCTCTTGGGTTTAGGCTCCTGTACAACCAGCCTGTGTACTGAACTGTTAATTATGCTACAGTTTTCAACTGGGCAATAGAAATAGCCCATGCCAGGATCTGTGTGCCATCTATCATCACAGCATAAGTATTTAATATGTACTAAGTGTATTCCTGTACTCCAGGTGATGGGTTAGAAGTCAGAATTGCTTTCCTTCNCCCCCCCCCGTTATTAATTGAAGTCCTTTGTGACACTGCAGAATGTGATAGAAAGCAATCCTTTTTAGGGTCCCAGAGGAGAAGGCAGAGAATACATTCAATCTAAGAGCTTCTGCAAGTGTCTGGATTTGAAAAGCAGTGTGCTGATAATGAGTTGTAGTTCAGATCAGAAGTACGCTTTTGAAGTTAACCTCCTGGTGGTCTGCACTTACTGAAATTTGTCCCAGGTTATGGAGATTTTTCAGACTTTGTGAACCAAATTCTTCTGAGGATTTGCTCCAAGAGTAACTTGATATTTTTTTTCCTTCTAGTGAATATTTAATGCATGCCACTAGATTTGACCCAATAGCTGGAAGTCTCCTGAAATGCATGCTGTTCAGTTCCTGGCTCTTCAGCAGAAACAACCACTTCATTCTGCGTCTGCTGCCATTGAACTATATTCTTGTTAATGTAGTCAGCAGGAGAAGACCAATCCTTCTAGAATGAAGGGCACAAGAGATGATTTATTTCCTGTTTTACCCAGAAGACCTGGTAGTTTTCCCACACAAGTAGTCATTTTATCTAGAGATATAGAGAAACCAAACTGCTATTGATGTAGGCTAAAAAGAAATTAATTTTACAGAGTGAAAGCCAATAGTTTGCTCAAGATTTGAATTAAATATTGGGCTAAGTTGCTTTATTAGAAGGATAAAGCAGCACTGCAGCAGGATCCTTCCATCCCATTGAATTTCTAGGTCTTGTTCAGAGAGTGCTGTGGATCTGATGCTGACACTCATCCTACTTTGAGCAGGTGCTTTTCATAGCTTTCAAACTGGGTTGGTAGATAAGCTTGGGAACTGAGGGGAACCATGAAAACCTGTAGTAGTTCCAGCTAGGCTGGCCAGGTTAGAAGAAAGCAAATCAGTTACTCTTCTTATAAAACCAGTCTTCCATAATTTTAGCTTTACGCTTGTGCTGTACTTATAGTTACATCTCTGATTGCAGAGAAAATATGAACCTATACTTGTTTTATACAGTTAAGGGAGGTGGTTCTTATCTTGGAAAAAACTATATCTAAACCTGAAATAAGTTACATAACTGAGTTGTCTATGTGTTTCATTTAATCTGTATTTCATATAGAATCTGTACTTGGATTTCTTTTCAATGCTAGGACACAAAACATCAATACTTTTCTGAGTGTTGGTAGTACTCAGACTTTATGTGAAGGCATAAGTGCGATTCTCTACCTATGTTTCCTACAGTTTCTCAGTTTAGCTACCCCATGTGTTTAAAACGCAGCCTTCAAAACTTACTAAAATGTGTTCAAAACGTACTAATTTTTTTCCTTTGGAACTTGAGTCATACCTTTTCAACATTTAGGCTTGGAAATAACTGTTCTCAGGAAAAAACAGTTTATGAAACCAGTATATTTTAATGGAAATCTTGCTGACAATAAAAGTTAAAGATACTCTTCTAGGAGAGTAACAGTAAGATTTCTTCTTTCATCTACTGTTTTCATTGTAATAATTTCATTCCATCATCTCCGAGAAGGAAATAGTGAGATAAGATTTCTGAAGGAGCTGTAATTGGTCCAAGTAATCCTTGAAAAACTGAAGGATGTGGTTGTCCCCTTTTTATTGAGATCCACTCTTCTTCATGGGCACATTCCTAGATGCAGTCATGTCTTCATGCAAAAGAGTCTGTTTTGCTACTGTCTTATTTATTTTAACTACATTTGAATACAGATGTAATGGACCAAGTGTTAGAACAGTGAAAATTTAGTACTATAATTATAACCTGCTGTTACAAAGTTGTCGAAGTCCTAAGCATATTTATTTAGTAGAAAAAAATGTGCAATTGATTTCAAAATTTGAATTATCATCTCTGAATAAAATAGTCTTACAGCACACCTAAAATAATAGCAGTTATTTAAATAAATAGCTCAGTGTTCTCTAAGATGCCTTTTTTTCTTAATTTTCTTTTGGTAGTTTTTTTTTCTTTAGTGACAAAGACAGGAATAAGCAATTTGGAATGGTTCTGTTGACATGAGCTTTTTTTTAATACTGAAAAATCTCCTCTACATGCAGAGGTAATTTATATAACATAAACATAACATAACATAAATAAATGCAATATTAAATACATAAAAATCAATTTGACCTATTCAGCTGAACAAACTAAATACGTTGATAATTATTAAAAGAAGGGCTGAAAACTTACAGGTATTTTTCACTGGTTTTTGAAGTCATAATAAGTGAAACTGTCCTTTCTGTAGGACTCAGTCTTCATGAAAATGATCTATTTAATTCACTTAAATATTATGTCAGTAAATGGTGAAATAAAAAAACAGTTTCCAGGCCAACCTTTCATCCCTGTTTTACTTTCATATGACATTTTGCTGAATGAGTTGACAGACCTGAGCAACCTTAAAATGCATAAGTATTTTAAGCTTCTCTGTATTTGATAATGATGATGCTTGATTGCTGAATAAGTACAAGGTTATAATCATCTCCCTCGGCTTTTTTGTCATTCATAAACTGCTTCAGCTGCACTCTTCTGGCTTATGACATTTCCAGGATCTCTCAAGTGGATTGTAACCTTGTGTGTGCTCACTGAATTCCAAGGACTGGTCCTTCTAAATGCTCTTTGATGAGATGAGCTTTTATTCCTCTGTTATTCAAAAATGGATTTTGTGCCATACAGTTTGATTCTCAGTTCTTAAAATGCTTACAAAACAAGGATTCTAAATAGGAAATTAAAATTAATTTAAAATGTCCAAGTCCTCTGTTTGCTGCTTAGAGATTTCATATAATTTTATAAATTTAATGTTGACCCAGCAAATGTGACTTTAAAAGTAGTTTGGAAGGTTGGCCTAAAATACCTACTATTTTATTATTTATGACAACCTCTATTTTCAAACAATACCCTAATTTCTCATCAGAGCATGTTCTATTAGAAACAACACATATTTGTAAGTAAGATTTCTAAGTAAGATTGTCTGACCACATTATTTCACAGAATCATAGTATCACAGAATTAACAAAGTTGGAAAAGACCGCTGAGATCATTGAGTCCAACCTATTACCTACCACCATCCCATCATCTAAATCATGGCACTAAGTACCTCATACAATTTTATTGATTTTTTTGTTTCACCTAGAAATCAATAGAGTATTAATTTTACTAATTGATGAAATACCACTATATAACCCTTAGGCATTATAAAGATATTCAATATTTTCCTTAATATAATTATTATAACATACTGATTTTTGTGAGCAATATGCAAGCCAGCATTTTCAAAATAAAGGTAATTGTTTTGTAATAGACAGCTGCACCAGAGAGAATGCGTCGCTGGATGGATATGTTGGTCACCAATGCAAGCAAGCTAATTGGGATGCCAACATTGGAGGTAGCTTGGGCTGCATAAATCGTGTATTGGCGAGTTTTCAGTCCTGAGGGATATGGATGATGTAAGGAGTAAAGTTAGGCCCTTGAATTTTAGGAAAGCAAATTTCCAGCTTTTCAAGGAGACAGTGGGATTCCCTGGGAGACTGCTCTCGGGAGCAGGGGAGTGGAACAGAGATGGAAGACCTATAAGAAAGTCTTCCATAAAGCAAAAGACCCAGCAATTCCCAGGAGCAAGAAATTGAGCAAAGAAGGCAAAAGACAGGCATGGATGAGTAGAGACCTGCTGGTCGAATTAAAAGGAAAGAAGCAAATGCACTGGCAGTGGAGACAAGGACATGCAACCTGGGAAGATCATAGAGATGAAGTCTGGATGTGTAGAGACGGGATGAGGAAGGCCAAGGCAAAACTGGATCTGAACTTGGCAAGGGATGCAAAGAATAATAGGAAGGACTTTTACAGGCATGATAACCAGAAAAGGAAGGTCAGAGAAGGCGTACTCCCTCTGATAAGCAATGCTGGTAAATTTGCAACATGGATGAGGAGAAGGCTGAGGTGCCCAACAACTTTTTTGCCTCAGTCTTCAATGACAGCTTTTCTTCCCACATCTGTCATGTTGATTGACAGCAAGATGTAGACTGGAGAAGCAAAGTTCCTCCTACTGTAAGTAAAGATCAGGTTCATGACAACCTGAGGAACCTGAACGTACATAAGTTTATGGGACTTGATGATTTGCATCCCAGAATCCTGAAGGAATTGGCTGATGTAGTTGCCAAGTCACTCTCCAAAATCCTTGGACAGTCATAGCAGTTTGGTGAAGTCCCAGTTCACTGGAAAAAAGAGAAACATTGTACCCATCTTTGAAAAGGATAGAGAGGAGGACTCTGGGAAGTACTGACTTGTCAGTCTCACTTCAGTGCCTGGGAATATCATGGAACAGATCCTCCTAGAAGCTACACTACGACACATGGACAACAAGGAAGTGACTCAGGACAGCCAGCATGGCTTCACCAAGGGCAAATTCTGCCTGACCAACCTAGTGTCTTTCCACAACAGAGTGATTGCTTCAGAGGACAAGGGAAGGGCCACAGATGTCATTTGTCTGGATTTCTGTAAAGCCTTTGACATGGTACCCCATAACATCCTTCTCTCTAACTTAGAGAGAGATGGATTTGATGAGTAGACTGTTAGATGGATGAGAAAGTGGTTGGACAGTCACATCCAAAGGATAGTCAACAGCTTCTCCCAGTTTTATATCATCTGCAAACTTACTTAGCATCCCTTCCAGTTCTGTGTCTAAATTACTTATTAAGATGTTGAAGAGCACTTGGCCTAAGACAGAGCCCTGTGGAATCCCACTAGTGACAGTCTGATGTCACCCCATTCACTATTACCCTCTGTGCTTGACTCATGAGCCAATTGCTAACCCGCCACATAATGTGTTTATCCAGCTGCGTGCTGGCCATTTTGTCCAGAAGGATACCATGAGAAGATACTAGCTTCCCTTGATCAACTGAGTGGGTTATCTTGTAATAAAAGGAAATCCGGTTTGATAAGCAGGACCTTCCTCTAATACCTTGATAAATGACATAGACAAAAGGATTGAGTGCATCCTCAGCAAGACTGTAGGTGATGTTGAAAGATGAAATGTCATTCAGAGGGACCTGGAGAAGACTGAGAAATGGGTTCATAAGAATCTCATTAGGTTTAATGAAACCAAGTGCAAAGTGCTGCACCTGGTTTGTGTCAACTTCTGGTACCATTACAGGAGGGAAAAAGAACAGATGGAGAGCAGCCCTGCTGATAATGACTTGAGGGTGCTGGTGGATGAAAGGCTGAACGATGTATGCTCAAAGCCCAGATAAGAAGGTGCTAACTCCAAGCCTTGTGAGGTGAGATCTTGTTAGCATATCCTGGTTAACACATCCAGACAAAAATTCCCACTGTGGAAAAACTATGGGAAGGGGAGCAACAGTTCACACAGATATCACCCCAAGTTATGGCGCCCTGTTCCTGATACCTGGATCTTGGACTATATAGAGGTGGTATCCCTAGAAGAACAACTCCGGTACCTCCACCACTGAGAAGACCAAGGTGAAAAAGAAGGATCAGGAAAACCCTGGATCTACAGGTGATAACTATCTTCTGCTTGATCTTTCTTTCTTTCTTTCTTTCTTTCTTTCTTTCTTTCTTTCTTTCTTTCTTTCTTTCTTTCTTTCTTTCTTTCTTTCTT
>VXBA01000666.1:5604-18487 GCA_013399895.1 Serilophus lunatus | reverse complement strand
TCTCTCTCTCTCTCTCTCTCTCTCTCTTTCTCTCTCTCTCTCTCTCTCTCTCTCTCTCTTTCTCTCTCTCTTTCTCTCTCTCTTTCTCTCTCTCTCTCTCTTTCCTCCTTTCTTCCTGCCTGCCTTCATCTCACATTTACTGTTAATTAAAATTCATATTATTGACTTCGGCATATGGTCTTGCTTGAACTTTAATTTGCGCAGAGGCATCTCTCAATAATATTAACAGTATCAAGGCCAGCAAGTCAAGGGAGGGGCTTCTGCCTCTCTATTCCACTCTGCTGAAAGGCCATCTGGAATACTGCACTTATCTCTAGGGTTTCTCAGTACTGGAAGGACATCAACCTGTTTGAGTGAGTCCAGAAGAGGGCCACCAAAATGTTTAGAGGGATGGAGCACCAGTCCTACAAAGAACTGAGAGAACTGGGTTTGTTCAGCCTGGAGAAGAGAAGGTTTCAGGGTAACCTAATTGTGGCCTTTCAGTACCTGAATGGAGCTTACAAGAAAAATGGAGAGAGACTATTTACAATGGCATGTAGTGACAGAACAAAGGCGACTGGATTCAAACTGAAAGAGAGTAGGTTCAGGTCAGATATTAGGATAAAATTCTTTATTGTGAGGGTGATGAGCCACTGAAACAAGATATCTGGAAAAGTTGTGGATGCTGCGCCCCTGGAGGAGTTCAAGGTCAAGTGAGATGAAACTCTGAGCCGCTTAGTCTAGTGAAAAGTGTCCCTGTTTACAGCAGGAGGGTTAGACTAGAGGATTCAACCTATGCCATTCTATGAATAACAACAATTTGGATAGTAGTTAAAATAATTTTTTGTTTGTTTGTTTTTGAAATACTTGTTTACATCCTAGTGAGTGCCACGTAATGTGATATGAAAGACTGTGTATGAAGGCAGTGTCTGTGCCCAGATGGGACAAACATTCACCTTTACACCTTTTCACCTTGTAAAATCCAAAGGAAATCATAAAGGGCCTCACGGGGAAAGGCTGAAGAGAGAGTATGCTATAGTGGAGATAATATGACATCATCTTCTGCACTGTTGGAAAGTCATGGCTGTGACTCGTCCTTGATTCAGATGTAGAATAGTTATCTCCAGAGATTGTTGAACATATGAACAATGCATATCCTCCATTTATTTCCTTTTTCCCTCCTTAGTAAGATCAGTTCCTTTAGACAACATCAAATGACACATATAATCTTATGAGGAATTTTGGTGACTTTTTTATGCTGCCTGTCACTTTCAATTGTACATTTATACTTGGCTATGTGCCATTTCTTCTTAAGCAGCTTTGGATGTTAAATAGCAGATACACTTAGCCTGTGACTTTAAAGGTCGGGTTGAAAAAAAGCATGTGGCAGTTGCATGAGGCAAATTACTTCTGCTGGTCTAATTAAAGGCCACAGATCAAATTACTTTTTGTGTTAGATAGGTATAATTATCTTGGATTTGGCCCAGGTATGTGAACAATGAATTTGCTTCTCTATAACTTCTTAAATATCACTGTATTTAAAACTGTGTATTTCACTCTTTGGTACCATTTTTTTTATTTTTAATCTGCCCTTTTTATAGGTATATCCTTGCATCTTTTCTATTGCTTTGCATTTATTTTGTATTATCTGTTTCACTCTTCTGTGTTGTCTGACTGACAAGACATAGTATAATTTTGTACAAAGTCTATCAGCCTCGTTCTCTGTCTCTTTTGGCCATGTCTCAACCTGCAAGAAATGAAGGAGTATTCAAAGCCATCATTCAGGAATGAACAGATGCACCGAGGAAGAAAGACTGCCTGCAAAGGAGAAACTCCTCTCGAGGAATGAAAAGCTCTTTCCCAAAAAGGCTTTGGATAATCATGTCTGAATATACTGTTCGTGTGTTTTCTTTGTGGTGCGCATAATGAATTACTGATTTTAGTGGTCTCACAGCATATGCAGAGGTTCTTGTTTATATACTTGTAGTAATTGCACTCAATATCTTTATATTTTTTTATGGAATTTAAAGAAATTAATGCTTATGTTTTGTTTTTTTGTTTTTTTTTTTTTTTCTTGTTTGAAAATTTGATTGGCAAGGCACAAGATGTGTTCCTCAGTTTAGTGGAATGTGGTGATTTGGCTCTAAGAAACTTGAGCATTCAACAGCACTGAAAGGCTGTTACAAGTCTGCCTCCCTGATGATTAGAAGTTCCCTGGAGACTAGAAGGTGTCAGGACTCACTCCCAACACTATTGTAGTTGCCAGTAAAATAAATTTTCCTCAAGTTGAGTTTATTTATCTGTGAGGGTAATTCGTGGGTGATACCACTGTCTTTATGTTGACCCATGAGCACTTTTCTTAAATTTTCTCCCCTGTCCAAAACTAACTTACCACAGATGATAAGGGCATTTTTCAATTTCTTCACTAAATTTATCCTTATATTTTATTAACATATATTATAAATATCCTTTATCAGTTTATAATTTGGGTTTTTTAGACAGAACTTGACCATACAGAGTTTCTGTAAATGGTTAGGTTTGCATCAAATTCCTTTTTTGTGCATCATTGGGTTTTTTGGGCTACTTAATATCATAAAATATGTAGTGTTTCTAAAGATACTCATTACATAAGAAAGTGTCAAGAGGCATATGAGTGTCATGTTACATACAAGTACCTTCATGATAATTTTTTCACTTCTCAGCAGAGCCAGGTTTAGTCAGACAACCTGGAATCTGTATTGCCTGACAAAGTACTATTTGGAACAGGCTGAGCTACTCTAACAGTATTATAAATAGACTTAACATCTTTTCTGTTCTCAAAAATTATTACATAAACACAAACCTAGGGTTTTTTTGAAGAATGGTTTAAGTTTACAATTCTGATTCTTATTTCTTGTTTTCTGAACAGACACCATAAGTCTTCCAGCTTAGACGTCTTTGGGGGGAGAAGAATCTGTATATGGGAAGTCTGGTGTAAATAATGTTCATCTTAAGGAGAAACTCCTCCAAGGAGAGACCCTATTAACAATTCCAAAGATTTGCTTGTCCATCCACCAGTCGGGACATTGTAGATTCACATGCACATCTTACTCTTCATGTATTGATTGAACGTTTTGAATCTACGGATTTTAAATCCAAAAAACAAAAGATTTCTCTTTAGCAGTGTAAATGCACTCAATGTTCAAAGAAGTTGAAGTTTGACTATAACTGTTGCTGTAACTGCTGCATTCAGAAAAGCCTGTAATAAATGAAATTACTAATTCCAAGAAGAAAGTATCTTTAAATTCCACTTAAAGCACAATTAAGTGACGAACCTATCAGCAGTCATGCTCTGACAATGGTTTGATGAGGAGCATAGTATGTGTTGAAAAATCTGCCTCAAGCTACTGAACAGAAGTTGACTAATTTGATGACCCGAAAAAAGGGACTGAATGAAGCTATCTCTGCAGTGCAAGATGAACCATTTGGCCATTTAATGTTACATTAAAAATTAATTCTTAATGAATATTGCTTATTATGGAAAGAAAATAATGCGTGATAGGTCAAGAGAGACAAGGATTTTCAGCGCTTCCTTATATTGGCAAAAGATGGTGTGTGATAAGTAGTTTACAAAAACACCAGTGAAACCTAGAGACCATATCTGAAAATACTATTTTCTCTGTTCAGATAGAGATCACTTATGATTAGAAGAAAGATCCTGATATGAAAAAAAGAGCATAAACAATGAAACAAGAAGTAAGTGGAATTTGCCTTCAAATCTGCAGTTCAAAAAACTCTCTTTAGTATATAACTCTGTAAATCTCTACATAAACAACTTACTTTGAGGATTCTACATATTATAATATTCTACTTCTGTGTATGCTCATGGTACTTATCCCGGCTAGATAGACTCACTTGCTCAGTGTCTTGCATCTGGATGTAACCACAGACTGGAAACTGACTATAAACTTTCTCTGAGCCTATCTATCACATGCTAACAGGATCTAGCTTTCTACAAAATGCGTCAAGAATTGCTGTTTCTCTTTGAGAAAGGAGGAAGTTGAGCTGATGATGCCTTGTGTTTTTTTGAGCTTTAGTTAATTGATTGTTTGTTTTAAATAAAAGCTGAGAAACCAAGCAGTTTCTCTAGTTTAATTTCCCCCCCTTGATTGAAAAGAATGAAATGTAACTCTCTTCTTCCAGAGCAAGTCCTGCTACCGTGCTCTGGCCGAGACAGGAGGGTCTGTGCTCTTCTCACCCTTCATCTTCTGATGGGATTATGATGTACCTCCAGAAATTGATGCTGAGCTTTGGTCTTTGCTGGAAGGGGATCCTAAGGTTTGATGCAAACGAGACAGTCACGGGGAATACTATTTTGTAGCTTGGACCTTCCTCTAACATATAAAGTAATTAGAAAAAGAAAAGTTATCTTGACTTCTCTCCTTGTTGACTGGCTTCTCTAATCTCTCACTACGCTAAGAGCTCTGTGTTGGATAAAGTAAACTTATGCTTACCCCTCACTTTATATCCTCTTAAAAATAAAAAAGAACATCTCTCCCTGGAAGAGAGTTTATAGTCATCACTTGCTTAGTAATTTTTGGCTTCACTGGAATAGTGTTAATACCTTTATCTAGTGCAAATTACACAGCAGTTGCTCTTTATTGTGTTAGAGGTGTACCTCAATTGTGACTAACTCAGGACCTCATTTCTTCAGGGAGATAGGGAATAATGAAGTACCATGCAATAATCTGTTGGGAAATCAGCAAAACAGTAGTTGCTTGTCTGTTCATCTTTGAATATTAGGTTTCATCAAACTCATCTATTCATTTCCATGCACAGCAATGTTGACTTCTAAGACTGAAAGATAAATGAAGTGAAACTGCTGCACAAGAACATTACTTTCAGAAACTTTTTTGCCTAATTTGCTATTTAGCACAGGTTAATCTAGAAGCACAATGTCAGGAGGTAATGAATATTTTCAAGGGGAATTCTGATTTTTGATCCTGAGACAATTTTTCTAATAATGACAGATGGCTAGACCTTTTGTAGTTCTTTAATTTCTTCGCTGTATTTGGAAGGTGTTTTCTGTTCTTAAACAGGGACATCTTTACAATTCCTTACTTTCACAAAGAAAAAGTAACACTTAGAAGTTATTAAATTTTTTTCCCTTTTAATTTAAATATAAATGAGGGTCAGAGCTCAATCATCCTCATTGAATAGCAGAAATAATGAAAAAGCTACCTTGTGGAGTGGTTCCTTTTAATAGTGCTGAATTAGAGCTGCTTCTGAACTGAGTAATGTTTTCTGAATATACATGAGATTCCAAGTCATTACAGGTTCTCATAAAGAAACCTAGTAAATTTGGTTCAGCTCAATGAGACTTAGTGCTTATGTGAATAAAAATGTTTCTGTAAATGGGAATTGATTTTTTTCTTTTTCAGTTACGATTTCCTTTAGTTAATCTTTTTAGTGATTATGAACTTATAAATGTGTTCAGTTACTGCAAGACAAATAGAAGGATACTGGATGTCATAGGACTCAATATTAAACAGTATATTGTAGTAATCCTTGACATTCATTATGATATTTGTGATACCTTCTGTTTTTTCTCAGAGAGAAACTGTTGCTAAGTCATCTTGTTTGTAGACCAAGAGTAGCTGCAGACCAATTAAGTAGAAGAATATTTGAATTTTCTTATCAGTCCCAACATGAAAATCTTTTAATCTTTTGTTCTGCTCTCCACTAAGTCTATCTGTACTATTTTTTTTTCTGATAATGGATTTTTCTAGAATAAGCAGTTTCCTGAGAGATTCTGATCCTGCATAATTGCAGCTCAGTCGAAAAATTCCTGTTGACATCAGTGATATAGGATCAAAGTTAGTGTGTGATCCTATGATTTTAAAAAATAAATAAATGTATGAATGAAATTAAACTAAAAAAATAAGAAATTGGTTTGCATTTAAACTTTGGAGACACACTTTTCTACTAGGTTCTGAAACACATATAATTTTGCTTTTACAGAAAGGCAATGTTATCATATTTCTTTCATTTACATTTAAGGAAAGAACACTAGTCTATTTGCAGTTGAAACCTAAACACATACAGACGAGAAGAACTTCAGCAAACGGGTGTCTGATTTCCACCCTCCTCTCTAAACTTTGTAATGCAGCTGCTAGCTTTGGAGAGACATTTTTAGTATGAGTTTTTTACTCACTTTTATTGATAGCATCCTCATAGGTAAGCTCAGGAAATGCGGATTAGATTAGTGGACAGTGAGCTGTATTGAAATTGGCAGAGCTCAGAGGTTTGTGATCAGTAGTGCAGAGTATAGTTGGAGGTCTGTCACTGGAAGTTGAATCACTAAGGTTCAATACTGTCCCAGTATTGTTTAACTTACTCATCAATGACTTAGATGAAAGGACAATGTACCGTCAGTCAGTTCACTGACTACACAAAGATGTAAGGAGTGGCTGATAACCCGGAGTGCTGTGCAACCCTTCAGAAAGGCCTCAACAGGTTAGAAAGATGGATGGAGAGGAACTCTCTGAAATTCAGTAAAGGCAAATGAAAGGTCCTGCATCACACATCAGCATGGGCCGCAGAATGACCTGCTGCAAAGCAGTTCTGCAGAGTAGGACTGGAGGGTCCTGGTTAGATAAGTGGAATATGAAGCAGCAGTGTGCCTTGCTGCAGAGGGTGAATGGCATCCTAGACTGTGTAAGAAACAATGTGGTCAGCAAGATGAGGGAGGTAATCTTCCCTCTCTATTCAGCCCTGGTGTAGTCTGTCCAGACCTGGGCTACCCAGATCAAGAAAGACAGGAAATTACTGGAGAGGGATCAACAGAGTGTTATGAAGATGATGAGGGGACTGGAGCATCTCTTATGAGGGAGCTAGGACTGTTTAGCCTGAAGAAGAGATGGCTGAGAGGGGTTCTTATCAATTTCTACAAGTATCTTAAGGGCAGCATCAGGAATATGGGGCTAGACTCTTCTCAGTGGTGCCCAATGACCGGACAAGGAGTGGTGGTCACAAACTGAAATACAGGCAGTTCCCTCTGAATATGAGGAAAAGCATGTTTATTTTGAGGGTAACAAAGCACTGAAACAGGTTGTCCAGAGAATTTGTAGAGTCCCCTTCTCTGAAGATATTAAAAACTGGATGTGACCCTGTGCAACCTGTTCTAGGTGAACCTGCTTTAATAAGAGGGTTGGACTAGATGATTTTCAGAGGTCCCTTCTAACCCCAGCCATTCTGTGTGATTTTTGGCCAAGTAATGCATAAGAAGAACTGCTGCTTTATGTTGATTTTTTTTTTTTTACTTTAAAAGGTGATATCTATCAGAACAGTGAATGGGAAAAAAAATGAAAGTGTAATATTCAGTGAGAAAGTTCTAAAGATATTTTTACATGAAATTAAATATTTTCCAAAGCATTAAATTAAAACTATATCAAAGAGATATATTTATATAGGGTGTTACCAGCTATATGTCTTATGTTGAGTGGCAATGATGTATCGCTAATGTAGCTTCTATTATTTCATTGATATTATAGAACTGAACACAGCTCAGACCTGCAATGTTGATTTGTCAAAGAAATCTTTGTTCATGAAGACTCTCAGGCTCATGTAAAAGAGTTTTCTAATTCATCAATAACTAAAAAACAATAGACGTTTATAAATCCTTGCCAATCTCCTGTCTTTAAAGTCAATAACATTACAATTATAGAAATTGTAGGTGAAATGAGATTTGGCTTAGCATTTTTTCATTGTTGTTGCTAAGCATTGGGATCTCTTCGAGAGTGCTTTTTAAATCTGTGGAGTATTGCAGATGTTACTGAATAGTGCTAATTGTCTTTGTTAATATTTGAATGAGGGAGCAATTAAGGGCCCTGCTTCTTAGTAATTGTTGAAAGAATGAAAGTTAGTGCTCAAAGCACAGAGGAGTTATACTGTTAGGCTTTTGTTCATTACATGAGAAATTTCCTTTAGACAGTGAAAATACAATGGCTGTGCTCTTGACCGCATTGGAAATGTGGCAGAAGCAATCACTGAAGACATACAGTTGCTAGATGAAAGTAAAGGGAGGAGTTTCTTTGAAGTTAAACTTAATGGACAAGGTAAATTTTGAAGGCAAAAGTACTATCCCTTTTTGTTTTATTCAGGAATACAAGGCTTGGCTTGGCTAAACAGGATTACAGTGATTTAATACCTCACTCAGTATCTTTTACCTTTGTTTTCATGTATTGAGGTAAATTCCATATAAGTTCAGTCGTAGGGCTTCAAGGCAATGTGGTTAAATTTTTTTTTCTTTTTCATTGTGGCTCAGTATATTTTTTACTAGGGGAAAATCTTCTGTTTGTGACATGGGGAAGCTTTTCTCTCATGAGTTGTTGGGATCTATGGACAATGAAGAAAACAGTCCTGAACTCATCTTTCTCTCTGTTTTCTTCCATTGTTTCACTTGTCCAGTATGTCCTACCCCAGCTATTAGGACTCTGTTCTCTACGAGTCTACTGACACAGATCACTTTATCAACTTGTATTTGCTGAGGTAAAACCTAATAGAACTGAAATGGAGATATGCTGTTTTTACACAGGGAAAGAAACTCTAATGACATGTGCATGTTGCCAAAAATCAGAATAATTGTTAGAGAAGTGTCTATGATATATAACCTCACCAGTGCTTTTATCTTCTAGACAAGTATCAGGAGAGATCAGTCTGACTGTGCTTATAGCTTTGAAGGAAAAGTGATATTTTTCTCTAGAGCTGTAGTTCTATTAGGTGAATATGATCAGTATAAAATACTAAGAAATATTTAAATGATCTAAGTCCAAAATATCCAATGTCAAAAGGCAAAGAAGAAGACTTTGTCTCAATAATTTCACTGTCAAGGACTCATTAGGATGGATCTGCAACATGAATATTAGTGTTGGGGGATAGGGTGAGAGTATGTGTAAGCGAATGCTGGCTCTAAGAGGCTCAGGATGTGAGGGTTGTTGGAGATACAGGGCCAAACTTATATAATGTTCTGTTGACAACTAAACTAAAACATGACACTTACTATTGTTAGATCAGGGATATAATTTCATTTTTAGAATTCTGAAGCTTGTGTTACTTTCAAATATTTTGCCTAGTTGTTACAGATGAATACAATTTACCTTCAATCTACCTTGAAAATTTAATGCGAATACAAAAAAACCTTCCCATTTCCACATCAGATATGTAAGAATCAATGAAGTATTTGAATTGAACCACAGAAAAGTTTGGTAGAAGGAACTGAATTCAGAACACTAAGCAGTACATTTTCATATATATCATATATCCCTTATACAACTTTATATTCTGTTCACTTTGGGTATCAAATATTATCCTGACAGATTCAATTATATTTCAGTCATATAAATCCATGAGATAGTAAATTAATTGAAACTTGTATCCATTTATTCACTAAGTTTATTTTCTTTATGGAACCACTAATTGGTTTTATTCCTAGGTGCCCCCACTCTCCCCTCTGTATTTCAATGACGGTAAAAGACATGTAATAGATTGCTAATGATTTCCGGTATTCTCTTACTCAAAATGTTGCCCATAATAGAAACCACTCACTTTGTATTTACTGAATTTATTTTTATATTTTTAAACTGTCTTTGAGGCAGTCAAAATCTAAATACCACAAATGTGTGGAATATAACACTGCTTAAGGCTATTCACTAGTAAAGTAGGTAAGGAAATGTAAGGAAAAATTATAAAAAGTTGACACTTACAATATAGTCGCTTAGCTGTGTGTTGTGTTCAGTAATTAGGTCTTGCTTGAATCTGATTTATGTAAACCAAAACTTTTTCTAGTCTAAAATCTAGTCTGAAATCTAGTCTGAAATCAAACCAGATAGGTTTGGTCCTTCTCCTTCTTTCCTGTTAGTGTTTAGATACTGGACTTAATGCTCTGCTTTTCCTTTAACATGGCAAAAATTTAGTGAGTGAATATAGCTTTTTTACTACCAGCTGCACTGCTAGAACTTTAATGTTCAGTATTAAAACACTGAAATATATTTATGGAAGGTTTGAATGTGTTTTTCTTATCTAAAAATAAATATTTCTTGCTAATAAGGAAGTCTTACTTGTGATGTAGAATCTTCACTTGGTAATGAACCACATATGAACAGATGCCGATGTACATACAGAGATGCAGTGTCAGATAGGTGCCAAGGTCAGATCCAGTGTGGCTACTGATAAATGTTTTTTTTAAAAGGCGGATTTGTATGTCATGAATTTACTTTATTTAGTGCAACATATTTTGGAGGAATTTGTCTGCAGGCTGCATAATAAGAATAAGGAGATAAGCAAAAGATCAAGTTTAGTATTTCACATCTTAACTTTTTGCTTATTCTCCTCACATGCCCTTCTTAAAAATTGTTTTTAAAGAAGAGGGTCAAATTGTGATCAATGAAATCTTTATATTGCCCTTTGTGGAAATAAGTTTGACCCATTACAGTTTAAAACTGTTAACTTCCATCCTGCCCAGATTAATACTTGATTCTACTCTTGAAACTAAGGAAAAAAAATTATGCCATTTGAGCACCCTTTGTTTTCAGCCACTCAAATGATGTGAAAATTTCTGCTCTTGAAAATCCTTTAATTATAAATTGAATACAGTTAAAATATTGCTATAGCTACTCAAATCAACCAGTTTATTAAAATTCTAATGGCTAGGACCTTTTTTTTTAATGGCCAGTTTACTTCAATATTTTCTTCCTTTCCCAGAGCAAGAACACTTGGTTTGTGGATCTTCTGACACTATCCAAACCGTGTGTTAATCCAGTTAAAGACTGTAACAAAGCTGAAAGTACTTATTTTAATTTTTTTTCTGCTCTAAGACAACTATTTGTTTTCCTCTTAGTTGTGGCTTCTCATGATTTATGTGTAGCCAATATGAAAGGCTCTTGGTAGATTCCCTTCTTCTGGAATACCACAGATGTGATGCTGCTTTTATAGCTTTGTAAAATTAAATTTCATGAAAATCAATAAAGTAACAGTGCTGTAAAATTGACAGAAGTGATGAGGCTCAACATGTTCTCTGAAAAATCCTTTTTTAAAAAAGATCAAACAGAAGCATAACATTTGGGCTATTGACTAACATTTGCAGAGTTAGATTTATTTGCCTGTCCTTATCTGTGACTTTCAAGCAAGTTTGAAATGTCATAACAATTATATCATCTGTTTTGGAAAGGTGATTTTTCAATAGGACATTGTGGTAATGAAGTACTAAAAAATTAACTCTTTTGCCCTCTTCCTCTCTCCCCCTCCCAAACAAAAAAACAGAATAGTTGAAGAAACATTGATAAGTAGATAAATGCAGAGTTAGTTTTTAATGAGTTTTTGTGGATTTGGGGTAATGAGTGGACTTATTTTGGGGTTGAGAACTTTGGAACTTTAACCCAAAAATGCTGCTCTATGGGAGAATTAGATCATAAAGGGGGCCCAGGGAAGTGATGTGGAGGGGAACACAGAACAGCCAGCCCCACAGAAAAACAATGAACTGTCTTCTGCTTTTCGTTCCACTTTCTTAATCAACAAATGTTAGGATAGAGTACTTCAGAGACAAATTTTCAATAGCATCAACTTTTTCCGTCCCTGCCTGTAATACTCTGTGTTATTCCACAAAATAATTTTTATTGAGCTTTTTTGGTTATTATTACTACCGCCTTGAAGATTTCAGAAGTCAGATTCTATTAATAGAGACTTCTTTAAAAATTAAACAAAATCCCTTTCTGGACTACGTATTTGTGAAAATCTTTAGAACTCTCGACTTTCAGTTGACCGTATGTACCATATGTCTGATTCAGAAATGTAAATTCTGTGATTGTTTGAAATGAAAGCAGACAAGATGTTCTTTATGTGTTCCTTCCAACTTGAGATTTTCCATGAATCTATGGTCATTGTCAGATGGTGTTTCCTTTAGCATAAGTGGAAAAATGACTTCTGATAGGGAAAGTAAGAAACTCCAGAGTGATAACCAGTTAGTATTGTGAGAAACTGAAATTTTAAAGGTTAACGACTCAAAAAATTGACCATTTGTAAAAACAGCAGGGGGCTTTGTTGGGGCCAGGTTTACATCCCTCAGCTGAAGGGGAGGAGGAGAGTTTTGCATGTCCGGTGGTGAAATTTCTGATCTGCACAAGAACAGCCTAGGTGCAAAGGGGGTGTGCACCTAACACTGGAGGATGACCACAGCAAACCAACTTTTGTTTAGAAAAACTGGTTGAGATCTACAGCTTATTGTATTCCTGATAACCTGTGACTGATACCTTAAACAACTTGTTTTCTGCCCAGATGGGAAAAAGTTGATAAGAGATCCTGTAGAGGTGGGGTGATGGCTTATATCACCCCAACTTCCTCTGATAAGACACCACTTGCTCAACTATCCAAGTGTGAGAAGGTCAAACAGTGGGACCTTAAACCACCAAGGCACCGAAGTGCCAATGGACTAATTTCTAGGGCCTTTTACCAGAGGACTGCACATGATCCACTGTGTTGCATCAGACAATGTATAACTCCTCCCCCAGGGAAGGTACCCTGGGCATTCCCACATAAACCTAAGCATATATTAACTCATTGAACTTTGAGTGTTGTGGGCTTCCCCCACCCCAGACAAATAAAGATTGAGACCATCATTTCAACTAAGAGACACATGAATTACGAAAATCAAGTCTCAGTGCTGGTTCCATGGGTGGTGGTATCTTTCCTCTCCACCATTTTCTTTCTCTTTTCTTTTCTTTTCTTTTCTTTTCTTTTCTTTTCTTTTCTTTTCTTTTCTTTTCTTTTCTTTTCTTTTCTTTTCTTTTCTTTTCTTTTCTTTTCTTTTCTTTTCTTTTCTTTTCTTCCCTTCCCTTCCCTTCCCTTCCCTTCCCTTCCCTTCCCTTCCCTT
>VXBA01000665.1:1766814-1825300 GCA_013399895.1 Serilophus lunatus | reverse complement strand
TAGTTCTTTCAAAAGCTCCTTATGCATCCAACCCGTCCGCCTGCCTCTATGGCTCATCTTAGAACACATCAGGACAGCTCATTCCTGCGCCTTCAAGATCTCAGCCTTGAAACACATCCAGCCTTCCTGGACACCTTTGTTACTAAGCACAGACTCCCAGATTACACTACTGGTCAATTCTTTAAACAATCCAAAGTCTGCCCTCCGGAAGTCCAGCATGGAAGTTTTGTTGAATCCTCTCCTTGTTTCACTATTTAGAGAGAACTCTACTATTTCATGATCACTGTTCTTGTGAAGAGTGAAGCAAATGCAAGTTCTATAGTTACACAGCTTCTGAGGAATTTTTTGTATGTAAGTGGAGGTTATGTCTAGGCTGCAGCCTGTTTTCACTTCCACAACTTGGGTGTAAGAAGCAGTATATGGAAGACACTGCAGTGTCACCTTTTAGTTGCTTCGTGAGAAGCAGTCTATCGTTATTTAACTCACTTTCCTCTTTATTAAATGCTCTAACCATTTAACAATTTAATGGGTTTTATATTATTATTATTTATTATATTATTTATATATATTATTTATATTATTATTATTTTGAATTTCATGGTACTGTTTCATAAAATAGCAACTCAAGATTTAAAATAAAGGAGGATGAGACAAAAAAAATACTGCAAGAAAAAATGCTCAAACATCTTCTGGTTCCTGTCCTCATCTCAGAAGACTAGGCATATGTCACAATATAAAGCAAGGTACATTAAAGGAATTCCTGAAGAAATTTTTGCCATGACCTCAGATAAGCTGTGCTAACAAAAAAATTAACTGCACTGGTAAATTAGACAGAGATTGATAGGTTTTACAGATGGAGCAGTGAAAATTGAGATGGATAGTGAGATGGCAAAGTCAGTCCTCAGTGGATTGTGAGAAGTTGCAGCTACACCTCCCAACAACACCAACCATTCAAGTGGTTAAACATAAGATTAAATTTGGTGTTGCTAAGTTCAGCACATGTGAGAAAAATGATTTTCACTGGGTGTATATTTCAAGAGCTTCTATATTACCTAATAAGCCTCAGGAAAGAGATTTTATACTCATTGTGAATGCTGTTGGAAAATGTCAGCTCAGTGCCTAGTGATAGTTACAAGAGCAAAAAGCATCATCTGATTTGTCAGAATAGGAATGAAGAGCAAAGCAGAACAGAAATTATTATGTCACTGTAGAAATCAATGGCACACTCATTTCTTGGATCTTATGTGCATTTTTGATCCCACTATTACAAAAATTATAGACTAGAGCTAGAAAAATTACAGAAAAGGGCAATGAAAATCAGATTATTGAATTACTTTTTTGGGAAGAGAGACTAAATAAAGGAAGACTTTTCAAGCAATGTATAAGGGGAAATATAATAGAGGTCTATAAAATCAGGTTTTACCAGATAGAAGTTGCAGAGGCAACACATGTTGACAACAGGTCATACAAAGTGTTATTAGATAGCAGACTTAAACTTAAAAAAAGGAAATACTTTTTTGAGCAACACAAAAATTGTAAAACTCATGGCCACAGGAAGTTCTGAAAGCCAAAAATATAAATTTGTAGGGGATTAGACTGGCTTTTAAATGCAGCAGTATAGGTGTGATTTCCAACTAAGACTCCAATTGACTGCTCGGAAGCAGGAAGGCAAGGCTGGAGAGCATCATTTCCAGCACACCTTTTAAGATTAGAATATTCAGAGAGTGATATTTTCCTTTCTGGTTTTATTATTCTGTGTTTAATTCTCTTTCTGGAAATAACACCTATTAAAATATTCCTATTCCCTTTAAATCAGAAAAACTCAATATCTAGTTCTTTAGTGGTGTTTCAGGCTGAAACTGTCTTACATTACTGGGGATAGAAGAGTAAAAAAACCTTTGGGTTTTAAGTTTTTGCTAAATATCTAGTAAAACAAAGCCAAAAGAGTCATAGCTTCCTTACTTGTGAAAGCAACATCCACAATGCATCGAAGGACAATTTTCGGAAAGTATCATGTAAGAATTTTCTTCCTTGTCACGTCAGCTTCAACAGTGTTTTATCACTTACAGGAGCTTTATATCAGTCACAGAAAATGCCTTTGAACTTTATGACTCAGAATGTTCTGGAATTGTATAGCATATAAGTCTAAACTAAAGTGCTAGACAAAAGGACAGCAAAGAAGTATAGTATCTTCCTTAATGGTATCATCAGGGCTCTGTAATGTCTTGGTTTTGTCTGACATAAAGTTCCATAGCCAGAAATATCCTCAGAAATCACATCAGAAAAACATTTTTTTTTAGTTTTCCTGTTAACAAAAGAACAATAACTTTCTTATGATTTAAATTTATATTTCTGGAAGTATATGGTACTGCCTATGCCATTTCTTTATTCTTCTCAATAGAGAGGAGACCTTAATGGGTCCTAACTCTACTTGTGCAATAAATATGTCGTGCTACCTATCTGCTGTAGGTTGAGTTTCCCTGCTTTAAGATCTTGTTGCACCTTTTAAAGTCCAGCAGCTATAAAGTTTGGACACCAACCCAGATGGGTGTGATGCCTGCAGTCTGGAGAACTCATTAGGCAAAGCTTGCAGTGAAACTATAGAAACTGACTGCAAAAATATTTGTTTCTGAGTTGTGGCTTGAACTCAGACTCTTTTATAGCAGTCAAGGCTGTTGTGTACACAAGTCTATGTAAATAAATTGTGTTAACTTCAGAAAATATGTACTGAAATGCGATTTTTCTTAGAAACTATCTTTACCTTTTAAAGTTTTTTATTATGTAATAATGAAGAAGGAATTAAATGTTTTTCTGTTTTTCTCTATATAGAGTTTGCAGAGGTAGAGGTATTGAGCAAATTATAATAAAGATGAATGTTAAAGTTTCTGGAGAAATGCTGGGTTCCACATCTGCCTATGGAAAGCAGAATGGGGAAGCATCACCCTTCCAGGGGCAGTGCAATGTCAGTCTCTTGCTCCTGCTGTCCCTCTGAAACCTCATGGCAGAATCCATACCTCCATCTACAGTGTGCACAGCCTTATCTGAGCAACACTACAAGGTTAAAACAGAGAAACAGACACTTCTGGAGCTCAATTAATCTCAGACATTTTAGTCGTTTACTTGAGGTCAAGATGAATTACACTCTAAGAGCAACTATTTATTTCTACTGACTTTAAAGGTGGTCTGGATGACTTGCTCAAGTATAGCCATCTGTAGTGTGTAGTGCTCACAGATATGTGAGATGAACCCCCTTTCTCTTGCTCGCTTTCTTGCCAAGGCCATACCCATCATATCCCTACTTCAGTTTCCTTTGTCCTTTCCCTTGGTGAAAATTAAGTGTGCCAATCCTGTTTTTACAGTGGGTCTTGCTCTTGAGACACAAAACTTCAGTATCTATATCTTTGCTTTCACTCTCAGCTCTGCAAACACCAAGCTGTAATCTTCAACTTCTAGTCTGAACTCAGTTAGATTTGATGCCAGCTGCATTGGTTCCCTCATATGTTTCCCAAGCGGCTGCCCATGCCCATAAACCAAGAGAAAACAGCATGCCCCTGTAATCATTCCCATTCCCCCAGGGGTCTTGTTAGACAGGTTCTGCTTTTTACTTTCCTTAGAGCATAATTCTTCTGTCCTCAGTCATGGACACAGTCCCAGTAGCATCCAGAAGAATTACACCCTTGAGTTAACACTGCTGAACCCCTGTTTCACTTCTCTTTAATCATACTAATCTTCATCTTTTGCTCACTAATTTGTAACAATAGAATTGTAAGGTCTGCCTTACCTTCATGTAAATCTCAGGCAATGATATGTAATCCATTTAGAAACTCTAGAAAAGATGGAAGAGTCAGCTCTTTGTTACTGATGTCATAGGTGAGTTACTCAGCTGGTCTTTCACAAATCACTAAAGAAAAATCTGATAGGCATTTTTTTTTCCATTAATATGTTATTCTTCTGGCTTGGAAGTAATTTCTTTTCCTGTTTTGTACAGTACTGAAAGTAAAACTGATCTCCAGACATAACAGGGTTTCGTTGGGTGGCAGAAACAAACAGGCTTTTTTTTTTTTTTTTTTAAACTGCTTCTATTGCCATTCTGATGGTCTGTCAGGAAGCCAATGCTATTCAACACCTATATGACTGATTATACCTCAATCTCTCACCAGACAACCAAACAGATGTCAGTACCGAGGATGCCCAGTGGCTGCTGAATAACATTTCTGCTACAGTGACACGGCCTCAATCAAGACAAGAGAGGATTTTCTCAGGGAGGTAATTACTTCTTACTGATATGAAATCTGGATGCTGAAAACAGTGAGACTCCTGAATAGTGTGGTAGGAAAAAAATTTAAAGAGTAGAGGCATTCAGTCTTGCCCACAAATAGTGAATAGGAGCCTAGCAACAAATATTTTGCAGAACTAGGCTGAACTCTATTTGAGCAAATATCTTCTCAAAGTGTTGAGGGTGACAAATATTGTATTCCTGACTGCACTAACACATTATTCAGTCAACTCAACACATTCGAGGGAAGGAATGTTCTTTGCTTTGAACTGATCTGTAGAAATGCTACCAAGACTCAGGCATGGAATTCAAATATATTTCTATTATGTTTTACACAAGCCATTTCTAAGGGGGAAAAAAACTTGTGAGATATGAAATTTACACCAAAAAGAATAAGTAAGTTGATGGTTTCATGAGTTATTGCAGAATTACAACAGTAACCTGTGTGTTTTCCTGCCTTCTTGAAATGCACTGTGATAAACATGCTGACTTACAGTTAATGATAGAGATATATAGTCCGTTCACACAAGAAGGAATAAATTCCAGATGTACATCTATCACAGGTTTAGTAAGCTCTGGAAATAAAGAGTCATTCGTACTGCTATGCAGTCAGGTTTCTTGCTGGAGACAAGAGTAGCATTTTAACTATCTGCTGAGTCTGTACTTTGTTTCTGTGTGTTGCAGCTTTGCAACATCTTTTTGTCTGCCTGGCCTAGCATGGATTTTTATTTGTTGGGGATGTTTTCCTTCATTTTTAGAGTCCAGTAAGCTCAATATGGTCAACAGTTAAATGTGTAAGGTTTATTTATTTAGTGTTTGGGCTAAGTCCCAGGTAGCTCTTAAAATTTAGGTTTAACTACTTCATTTATACTCTAAACAACTATTGCTATTTACAAAGATTTGGGCTAGAGCTGCTTAATGTGAATGCCTAAACATCATGCATAAATCTGTACTGAGCCCCCCCCATAACAAGAAGAAGATCTTCCTCCAGAGACAAAGGCTGTGGTCAAATCCTGCCCAGAGAAGGAAACACATAAATTCATTTCAACTACACTGAAGTGACTTGCCTCACCTTACACCAAATGCCTGTGACAGAATATGAATAAAGCATTTCAAACCTTAGAAAATCCTGATTCCTTTATCACGCTTTATAGAACAACAGAATTTTTACAAAAATATTTTCCATATGAATTACAATACTTAAAGATAACAGTCCCTCAGGGTACAGGCTATATCTGCAGAACACTCTGGAGAGTTTTGCATTGTTGCATACTGTAGCTATATAGCATATGAAGGCTGTTGTTGTTTTGGGCCCCTCTATTGTCTCCCTTCTAGGGTAGGGTCCTCAGTCTGAGCCAGGGTGATGGGACCTGGTGGTCGGGCAAAGACCAGGAGCCCCCTGTGCATCCAGATGCTAGGGACAACACAGACTGCTGGACCCTCAGATCCACTTTCTGAAACTATTAGATTCATCTACCAGGGTCTTTTAGGATTGCTTTTTCACCATGGAGAGGTCAAGCTGTGGTTTGTTCTCTTCCAGTCGCTTCCAAGTTGTGGCTTTAATTTCTATAGTCAGACCCTGCCTACTTCATTTTATATTTTGAACACACCAGCCATAGCATTTTGTCTGCCTCTATATCAGAAAAATAAGTGATAAATGATTACTTGAAGACTAGGCTCTGAACTTTGTACCTCAAAAATGCCTAAGGACCAAGAAACTGAGATGTGAAAAAAAAGCCTGACGTAGAGTACATAAAGGCCTCATTTGCTTTAGCATTGACTTAAACTGGTTTTGCATCAGGCCCAAATAATACGAAGTTGTTCAATGCATCAGATACTTAAACAAAGCCAACTGAGAGGACCTGAAGTGGCTACATGAAGGAGACATTGCCAAATTCCACGCATACGGCAATGTGTAAAGTTAAGAGACCAAATGTTTCTTCAGAAAAAAACAACACTTTGTAGAAAATATGCAGACTAAATCTAACCTGTTTTGCATGCCAGGCAAGAATATTTTGTTTGACTAGCATGGAGGAAACGTACAGCTACATAATTAAAGTAGTCTGAGCTCATCCGTACTGATTAAGAACCAGGCAGTGATAAAACAGTAACCAAAGACTAGTCTTTCAGCTAAAATCTGAGAGGCTGTGTGCCTTCCTGATAGCCTTGCATGATCCCTGATGTTGTGATGGAGAGGAGCAAGGAACATCTGTCAGCTCAGACTGCATGCATGTCCAGGCACACAAACAGTACAAGCCTTAAACTATGACTGTAACAGCAGGGAAGGCTGAGTCCAACTTTTAGCGCCCTGTAAGGATTTTGCAGCTCCTCCTCCAAGCCCTTAGGAGCATTTCCTGCAACCCTATTCTGAAGGTCCCACAGAGAGGTCATACCAGGTCACCTTCATATATATCAGGGTAGGGCTGGCAACAAATGCTAAGATGTTGACAAAAGAAGGTCTGCACAGCTGGGTATCCTCAGTGCCTTAAAACCACAATTTGATCATCTTGTAGGTGTGCAGCAGTCATTGTAGACATGGACATTTTTCTAACATACCATGTCACCTGAGTTTATTTTTGCACAAACTGTGAACATACTGTTATATACATACTGCAGTATTTATACACTTCTAGTAAAGATATATTTCAGTAAACAGGTACACCAGATTTCTATAGTGAATGCCATTATGATATAGTGAATCAGTGAACCATTGTTTTTACTGTTCCTACTACAAACCTGGTAGTGAAAGACATTGTCTTTACAGATATCAACATAGTAAATGTGTTGAAGAGTTAATAATGAACTTTTAGTCTTTACTTGCTAAGAAATTATAACTTAATAGGGAGGGTCAGTAGCCACCACTTAAAATTAGAACCTGCATCTCCAGAAGACCTTTTCACTCTGTGAGCATCACTATTTTAGGTTTTGTGCAACACTGTTTAAGGCCTGGAGGGGGAGATGCTTAACCCAACACAGCCCTTTTTAAGACACAGGGAATAAAAAAGTTTCAAATTGTGAATAGGCCTTAAGGACTTTGCAGTTAGGGGAAGAATCTCGCATAGCCTTCAAGATCTATTGGTAAAGCTCTCCTTGAAGATTAACCTCAAATCCCCGGTGTAAAAAGACTGAAAAGGACACACTGACTTTCTAATAGTCCTGAGTTGAAAGAAACACACAGAGATACCACTTATACATTGTCTAAGTTCCACATGGGGCCCTGCAGCCCAGCACAGGACCCTGAGTATCACCAGGAAAGAAAAATAATTCAGTAAAGAACCTTGCTACATTGCAGTATAACTGTCATCCTAACAGAACACCTTCTGAACAAGTAAACTTGTGTTTTTTTCAGACTAAGTAATTTTTCATCAAAAAATTACTAGATTACTAATAGATGAGGAAAATAATTAACAGTATTATAGAAAACACAAAGTCATTATGAGAGATCATGATTGTTCTGCAAGAAAGACCTAAAATCTTGAGTAGTAATGGCACTCTTACCCCTGCACACAGCAATACACAATATATACAATGAAATTGCAATTGCTAAGCTAAGAGAGCTAAAACCTCACATGATGTTAAACTTGTTGGTTTGACTTAAATACAAGTCTGGACAGATTCCAGTAAAGAAAATAAAAATTGTTTCCATTCTTTATATACTTCTAGAGAAAAAAAAAACCCTTCTGGTGTTTATCAAAAAATAAAAATCAAGCATTCAAAGCAGGTATTTCCAGTAGAGAGAGAAGAGCATGTATGACAGCATTAAAAGGTGCTAGTAAAACATCATCTGAGTAAACATGTCTCTGTTAAAAAATGTTCATTTAAACAGAAATAGGTGCTGGGAAGTACATTAGGGTGAAGGCAGAGGAAGTTTAAAGTTTCCTGATTGTTCTTTTTGAAAAGATAAAAGATGATGCAAAAAGAACAAGACATTCAGGAATTTTAAGCAGTTAAAGAATGTTTGCAGTGCAGATCAGGATGACAACATCTCTGTAAACTGTTTTGCCTGAGTTTTAGACCAAGTAGTTAAAATGCAGCTTGATGAACTGGGGAGGCTTTCTGCCTGTTATTACTATTCTTTATTATTTGCTCAGTGCTGACAGGGCACAACACAAAAATGGTCCCTTTCCTACCGAGTAGACAGGGCGTGCAAGATTTACATCCATAATGTGTAATTGATGCTCATACACTGTTGTTAACTCTATTTTTATAAGCTTTGCATACAATGAAGAGTTATTAGGAGGGCTTTGAAAGAGAAGTTGTGGGTAATTTTGCAAAGTCTAAATGGAAATTTGGCTTCTTGTATGTTTTCCATGTATATATCATCTGTCCATATCTAGACTTTTTTTGTCATTAATCTAATTTATCTCTGATTTTTCTTTTTTGCCAGAGTTAAAAAGAGGATGTATTAAAAATCAATTCTGTATCATGCAGAAACAAGAAAAATGTACCATACTACCCATAAGTTCTGTTCCTTTAAAAAAAAAAAGTTTTAAAAAGCTGCTGAAGCTTCCCAGCTTCATTTTTTTCATAGAGACACTCTTTAATTTAAGTCAAGAGGCAGGAGAGATGATAGAGTTAAGCTCATGCTGTTGAGAACAATTATCCTGACGCAGAGACATATGTAGCCCCAGAAGGTTGAACAGACCACCGTAGCTTAAAGGCACTAAGATAAAAGGGCACGTGCTGCGTGGGCCCAGTGGGAGCAAGGCTACAGCCTGTAAACAGAGCCCACTCTGCTTCATTCAATTTGTGCCTTTCTCCCTCCCCCACCTTTGTTGCTTTGGTTTTTCTTGGTTTTGCTTGTTTGTTTGTTTCTATTAATTTTTATTTATGTAATAAGATCTTGGGGTATTCATTGGAAAGAAAAAGAGAATGGTAGCTGGAACAGAGTGGAAGCATCAATCTAATGTTTGCTACAGATAAAAATAGCTAGGCCAAGAATCATGGCAGCCTTTCTTTCTAAAAGATTGAAGACATTCCAGCAAGATGCAAAGTAAAATAGATGAAGTCAAGGGACATTTAGATTCTGCACCAACTGAATAGCAGCAACTATTATTTTTTTACTGCTCATTAATCATGCTGGTTAATTGTTGGGATAATGATTTCTCAAGTTCATGTAGTACACAAAAGGATTATCCTTGAAATGTGCATGGCGCCTGGCATTTACTTCCGCATATGTCAGTATCACTGTGTTACAATGTGAGGATGTTTCTCATTTTCCTTTTTCTTATCGTCCAATTTTCATGTGTTTTTGTCAAGGATGGAAGTAAGTGAAGAGAGAAAACTTAAGACAGGAATTAATAAATATATCTCATCTCTTTTTAAGACAAAAAAGGTAAAGGACTTAAAGATAGCAAAACAAAGAAAGCATTTTTATAGCTTAAGCGGCATTCAATCTGTTGCTGGAGTCTAAGTACTTTCTTTTTTTTTAAAAAAAGAGAAAACAGCAGAATTTTTAATACCTCTTGGCAGCTGAATTGAAATTTCTAAAAATAAAAGACTATCAAGACCCATTTCTGTGATTTCAATCCTCACTGTCCAGACAATTGTGGTACCTATCTGTCACTGAGGCTTAAGGCAGATTTCCTAATGATGCCTGTAGGAAACCTGTCTAAATTCTTAAGCAATTAATGCTTACCAACTAAAAAAAAGTGCATGTTTTTTACAAGCTAGAAGATCAATTAAATTCTTTCATTGTTTTTTTGGATTGATACCATTTTATTACTGTTTTAATCTAGTCCTTTTCCAATTTCCATCTAGAATTTAAAATATAAATATTTCCATTTGGTTTCGTGGTTTTTTTCTTATGAACTCTTCCCAACCCATTCTAAATACTGTTGAAGCTCATCTCCAAACTGAAAGGAAGACGCATTAGGTTTCTGTGAACTATTTTGGTATTTCAGATCTTTGTAGTCTTCCAGAAATGTGGTTTGTATGTAACTTGATGTTAAAGAGATAAACAGCAAACTGTTGCCATAGTAGTACCTTACGATGTCAAATGTGTAGAACTTGCTCTTCCCACTTTCTCATTGGAAAAGCAGCTCTGCAGTAATCCTCACAGCTTACTTCTGCATGCTTTGAGTTGCAGTATAAGAAAAGTTTTTGGGACATTTTCTTAGCTGACTTTTTGTAACTCCTTATGACAAAATATTGGCTCTGTCTGAGGCAAAGACAACAATCTTTCAGGGTAACATCATAGCCACATGTTTTACCAGAGCAAGGAACTTTTCTTTGTAGTGGAGGTATCAGGATATCCTTTACTTTGTTCATTGACATAAATGTCCAATTCACAATATAATGCAAAAGGTGAAATTTACTTTGGAAGAGGTCTTAGAGTGCCCTTTTCAAAGTATCTCTTCTTGATCCAATCCTAGACCAAGTAACTGGAATTATGGATTCAGTCAGAAATAGTCTTGTCTGTTTCTCCTAGTAACTCCATGACAACCTTCCCATGCAAAAAATATCAAGATGTTAATCTTTTCAAAATGAGAAATTCAGGTTTCATCTCAAAAGGACAGCTTTTGACTTCTCACTGTCCTGCTGCAACCATTAGATTAGGGAGGGCAAGCAATACCTTGGGATCAATGGGGAGTGTCATAACACACTGGCACATCACAATAATAAATATATTCAACTTCCCTTTGGCCCTAAAAGTTTCATTATCTTGAATTGCAAAGAAGTTTACTGCAACCAGCACATGAGGACTCCATGAGCAGGAATGAAGTTTAAATTCAAAGGCTAAATTATTTATTGCAAACTATTTGCTTAGTTCTGGCACTGAAGAACAGTGGAACAAATGAGATTTTTAGATGCAACACATATTAAGAACAAAGGCTGAAATCCCATTTCTAGTACTCCATGCTTAAATTTCCCCTGTGCTTTAAAAACTGCAATGTTAGCTTTTCTTTGTCATTAAACCGCCTTTCTTCTATATTGAACTTAGCTTGTATTTTTTTCCATTTTAATTTACCTAAAAATCACATCTTCTGAAACATTCAATAGGTATATTGAATGGAAACAGAAACATTCTATGAAGCATTGTGTACAGTGGTGCAGACTGAACTGTTCAGGGAGAGCATCCCATCACTACCATGGCAATATACTATAGAAACTATAACTCTTCCAAAATGTAGAATGCCCATCTTCTTGCCATGCTGCAGGAAAACTGCGGTGGGCATGGACTCAACACATGGAAATAGGGCAAGCAATGATCTGGGAACCCACACACATGTTCCATCCAATCCTTCTCCATACAAGGTTTTTTGGAAGCTTGTTTGGTCAGCAAGGGAGCTGCTGTGGGTTTCTGAGCATGGCTCATTCCCTAACCATGCTCCCATACCTTTGAGTTCATCTGTGTACTCTAGCTAAGAAGGAGCAGCTGAAAGTGCAGAAATATTTCTGCAGGCTCCTCGGGAAGGAGGAGGCATGCTAAGCTGGCTCAGTCCCCTCTTTCTGCTTCTTATGAAGCTTTCATGCTCTGGGTTATTTTTATATATGGCCTTAGCATCTCACAGCCAAGGGAGCAAAATATTTTAGTCATTTAGAGACAAGCTCTGCCCTCACTTACATCCATACAACTCATGGCTCTGGGAGAAAAATGTATCTGCCAAAAAAAATGGCTCAAAGTTCTTGAAAAAAATATCATCTGAACAAATAGCAGAATTTTGCAGCAAAAGAAGTGTGGTCAGTCAAGTAATACTGAGCTAAGCTTTGAGTGAGTTATGAGCTAATTTGCTGTGATACAATGCATTATGAACATGGTAGACTGCAGAGGTTTCAACAAGCTGGCTGATTTCTGTAGTTACTCTACATTCATGAACATAAGCCACCTTATTCCACTTTTATGTACAAATCTATTCTTTCTTCCTTTAATTCTCTCAAACAGGATGTAGTCATAGTTATAAAGCTCAATTTCTTGTGAAATAGCACATGAGTATTACCACACGTCTTTTCAGTTAAGGCATCTGAAATCCTGTCCTGAGGATCCTCAGTAACACCAATCCTTTCAGAGATAAAGCTCTCAGATGTCCTGCATCACTCATCTGACTTTCTGCTTAGGAAAATATCCAATGATCTCAGCAGACTATGTATTTTACCCATTTAAGAAACAGTGATGATTCTAAGACTTACAGGACACAATAAGGCAGTTGGAAGTCCCACTCACAAATTCTCACCATCTTTAGGATAGGCTGCTTTGTGAAAGAAACACCTCAAACATTGATATTGTTGCTCTAGGTTGTGTGTGAGTTTGCTACAAAACTATGCTTTGGCTTATATAAAAGCAATCTTTGGAAATGTCCTTAGCTCTGTTTTCAAAACATTCTTACTGACAAGAATGTATATCCAAAGGCTTGAATAAAGCCTCGGATCTTTCAGCTCTTTCCTAGACTAAGATGTTCGCATCCATTTTCTAAACAATTGCTTCAGGTTTATGCTGCAGAACAAGGGTGATGAGAAGAGTGGCTGTTCTCCACTGAGAGCTACCAGGAGCTCACACCAAACTTGTAGGTATGAAGCCAAACACCTTCTGCTGCAGAGTAACAGATGTGTGCATGGAAAAACTATTTTTATCAGCTCATTGGTTATTTCTGACCTCTTCACTACTGGTTGCATACTGATGTGGCTAAAAAGTGGAGCTGTCTGTTTCCTGCCTAAAAATGCTAAACTGACGTAATTATACTGTTGCTCTGTTGCTATCATCACCCATTTATTCACTTTTGTTTCAATTTGGCATAGTACTAACATTCATTCTGAATTACAATAGCGTTTGCTTTCATGTTGGTCTAAAATTCCTAGTTTTAAAAAAAAAGGTTTATAAATTTGGTAGTTTTTCATAGAAAATGTCTTCTTTCAGTCTGACATTTATTTTCAGGGCTTTCAAACACTTCATAGCTCAGGAATAAATTAACATGTAATTAAAAAACAGTCAGAATTCCATGGCTGAAATTATTATAATATTTTAACAACTTTGGCATGTTTTTCCCAGTACTTGGAGTGTTTGTAGCACAAGTCAAACATATTTATAGAATCATAGAAACTGTGTTTGTAAGGGACCCCTCTGGGTGTCTCAAGGCCATTTTTCAGCTCTGAACAAGTCTCTTACTAGCTTGAGAGCAGGATGGCTGTGCCCTTGCCTAGCTGAGCCTTGCAAACCTCCACAGATGGAGATTCCATAGCTTTTCTGGGTAACTTGTTCTGGTCTCAAACTACAGAGTTTGTAATAGAAGTCAGACATATTTATACTATGATAAAGAAGTGATAATCATTTCCCAAATTTAGATGGAGACACTTAGATGGTTCATGTCTTCAGATGATTGCAAGCAGAAGGAATAAAAAAACCCACCGACCACCCCCCACTCCACCAAACCAGCTGGATAGTGGATAGTAGATAACAAAGGTGACCAACACCCTCCTAAATTTCTGCTTATTTTATTTTGATTTACTATCCAGCCTAGACCAACAGCAAAATCTGCAATACAGAGATAAATTTTCCTCTTAGAGGATTTTAATCTCAGATGAAACTAAAAAACTGGACTGTGTCAGGCTGTTTGTAACTACACTGACATTTCTGCAGTACTTTGACCATAGCAGTCTACCTTATTTCAGTAACATTCTTCCCTGATTCAATAGTGAACTCCTCTCTTTCTGAACACTTTTTGTGCAGCTATAATGCAAAATAAATTCCAGCTTAGAACTCTCTGTATTTAGTGATGCAATTCTCATGGATTTGCACATTCTAAGAATGCACACATTTATATCCCTATGTGCTTGTGTATATAGTATATCTAAACATGAATTTGTACACAAAAGTGATAATAGATAGATCTAAATAGAGATAATTATAATTACTATGTAATTTCATATTTGTAACAGAAAATACACATCCATTCATTTAAAAAATCTAAATATTCAATTATTGAAGGATTTACTTATATTGCCATTTTAAAAATACTCACTTCAAGCAGCCACAGTTTTTCTTTCTAGTTGCTTCCTTCTTTTTTTTACCTCTTTTTTCCTTCTCCCATTCTTCTTAGTCTTCTCAGATATAAGAGAGCTGTTCATGCCTCCAAAATGCATTGAACCACATTTTGAAATCACCTAAAAACTTGTATTAGGTATCCGTGGTCATTAGGTGCCCGTGAAGGAACTATAACGAGATGGCACTAACTGATGGATTAGACCTTCTACTCAAGATGAAGTGAATGCAGTAATCTTTGAGGTGAAATGTGCCACTGAATAGCACAACACAAATGATATTCCAAGATTAAATGTGTCTTTGTGCCCCACTGAGCAAAGTATACCAATTCATTAGTAACAAACCAGATTGCTACCAAATACATGCTATCAGCACAGAGTTTATATTGCTTATTCAGTATTCATATGTTTGAGTAGATATGCTTTTGAAGAGATTTTAGGTAGTTTATATTATTCATGATGGAATTGCTCTTTGTAACTCGAAAAGCTGAAGGACTCTACCTGCTGGAAAATGTTAACATCTCCCATTCAGTTTCCATAGATCCCAGAAGACCTCATAAGGATAAAACCAAAATTCTTTTGCACAAATATTTTTTGTAAAGCAGCATCACAGGATTCCATCTTGTCTGGGGTGAAGTACTTGCTTTGGGACCTCAACAACAAGCTTTTTACAAGCTGCATCTATTCTGATAATTGTGGCTGAGGCCTGATGGCCAAGCAGAAGGTTGAGCCACACAGCTTGGAGATACCTGCCTCTAGAGAAGATTGGCCATGTCCTCATAAAGTAGTACTTGCACTGGGTCTCCTCTGCTCCCTCATTGTGTAAAATTGAAATATTTTTAGGGACAAGCAGGCTTCAGCTCAAAGTTCAAAAACTCAAAGAGTAGTAGGTATCATGGAGTAAGGGAATGTATGGGGTGCTGGAGTATGTAAAGCCTTCTGCAACACTCTTGGAGAGCCACATAGGCTACACAGAATCATAACAGGTGCAGTCTTATCCACGCTGTCAGAGGTTCTTGGAGCAAACTATCCTCGAAACTATAATTTGCCTTTTTTTTCCCCCCAGATATAACTAGCTGGTTCATTACAAAAAGAAGGCTAGAGAAAACTAATATTGATATAAAATAGAACATCTCTCAAGGAGAGGAGGTGGAGGCAAGGCTCACCTGACATGCTTTTCATGAATTAATTGAATCACAACAGTTAGGAATTTTGGTTGGGAGAGATAGGCAGATCCTGGAAGTACTTGTTAGGGGTTTTTTTGATATCCTAAGCAGAACACGTTCAGTGTTGTAGTAATAAATAGACTATTGGAATATGGGTTCATATGATAAATAATATGATAAGTAAAAAACTACCTCAGTGAATATATATATATATATAGCACCAAACCCACGCTTCTGCTCAAGGTGAAGGTTACAGAAATGTAAATTCAGAACCTCAATTTGGTGGTTAGAGAGAAAAGTTCCTTTCTGAGAAAGATATACTGAGATTCAGCATGGCCGTCGCAGATCCACACAGTTTTTTAAAACAGCTAGTTTTAAAATGTCTTAGTTATGGGAACAGAACCTTAAAACTTCTACAGGCATATTCTGCACTAGTGCTAGCCTGGGAACCTTGGGATTCTCATCTTCATAACCAGATCCAATAGTTATCTCAAGGGTGTATCTTTCCTGTAGGGTTGCATTTGTATTTTGTATGAAAATCCTGTGACTTCACACTCAGAAGACCAAAGGTTTACACAGTGAATGATGGGAGAAGTAACAGCTATGAGGATAGCGGTATTAATTTTCTTGTGCTGTATTTTCACTTCTTTCAATACAATCTTGAAACTTGAGCAATCTGAAACATAATGCCACACATAACCTAAATGTAACCGTGTTATCTGTTCAACACATTGTAACACAGATGTTCTGCTTATTTCTATGGAAATTGCTCATTAAGTCTGTGCTTTCAAGAGGTAACTGTTGTTCTGCTACACCTTACCTGATCCCTGAGTGCACATTTTGACCTAAGTGCTACAGGCTTCACACTGCCAAAGTTCTCTTCTCACAAAGTTTTTTCAAAGAGCTTTTGGGTCAGGTTTTATGCTTGTGACTCATGAATAAATGCTCTCAGTCCTTCCTGTAACATTTCACTCAAGGTTAATCATTATATAATACAGAGACACATGATAAAAAAAAAAACCATTCCCTGCCTACAGACTCTCCAGAATGCTTTAAATTCTAAAATCCTTGTATTCTTCATCAAATTCCCTAATTACTTAATTAAAACCATGGTATGTGTCTAACAAGCTACTGTAGAGATTTAGCTTGTAGTAATTAAAACACAGTGAAGCCTTTATAACTTGATACACCTTAAAATATCCTCTTTTCCATCCCTTTTCTTAACCCAAAAATCATCCTGCCTTTCATTTTGCTTCGTTGTAATAGCCTACTTTCCTCAATGGTACCTGCTGTATTTGGCAGGTACCAAATTTATCAAACATTTGGCTCTGTCACCTAAATCCAGTGCATACTGCTATCCAGGGCTAGTTTCAGGCTGCCAGCATCCCCTGTTCAGAAGGACACTGCTAGACATTTTCAAAAAAGAAGACTGCAAGATAGAGGCTTGTTCTCTACTCATCTCTCTTCCCAGCCTTAAAGTAGAGGTTTTCCTCAAAATCTGAGACTCCCCTGCTCTTGACAATCATTTCAGGAGAGCCCTGCCTGGGCTTCACACCTGTGGCAGACATTGACCACCAGGCAAATGAGATCATTTCTAATTCCTCTGCTCCATAATGAGATTAGTGCAAACCAGCACCCCAACATATACTGAGGTAATTACCAATCTACAGGAACAAAGAGTTCATTGAAAATTAGAGGTTCTTTCAGATTATATCAATCCTGAAATTCTCCAGAGGATCCTGAAATGGTAATTACTCAGTGATCATTTTTCCCTGTGCTCTCACCCCCTGAGGGTGACCTTACTCCACAAAAAATCCATCCGTCTCATGCGTGCTTTAAGGATCTTCCCCATGGAGTATGCATTTTATGTAATGGCATGATTAATTCTGCATCTCCACATCAGGGAAAAAGAGTTCCTTGAAGAGGCAAAGCAAAAGGATTCCGGTGATGCAGTCCTCACTGAAACAGACTTTTTGAGGTTTTACTTTGCTTTTGTGCTTGGAGATGCTGTTATTTTAATGGACTTATTGTTGATAGGTGAGAACAGAGCAGGTCTGTGCATGCTATTTGAAGATAATTGTTTTTCATCTTGTCCCCCTCAGTATTTAGTGCCTGCTGGGCCTTAAATGGTAGACTGTACTCTGTACCTGCTCTTCATACCATTTTTACCTGTTTACAAAGCTACAGTGTACCTGGCTCTGTTATTAAAAGATAGTCAGCATGATTGATCCAGGGGAACTTCAGCCCCATGTAAGCTTTAGCTGTTGGATTGGAATTACTGCCACTGAAGAGATCCTAGTCTTGTGTGCCCTCAGATCACCTTCCACTTTTTCTGAACATTTAGCCAAGAATTTCAATCATGAATATTACTACTTACAGTCAGAGATCTGTATTGGTATGGGAGCACTATCTATAACCTTTTCCTATACACTTAAAGTGGGCATATAAAATCAAGCACCTGAATTTACATATTTATATGTACCCTGAATGTCAAGGTCAATGTCCATTTCTCTCTCTGTACAGCAGAGAATTTATAGGTTCCAGCTGGTGGTGGAAATGCCCATTCTATACAGAGGGACAGGTGAACCACTTCAATTTGTTCTTTACCTGCATGGTCCCAGAAAACTATTCTTTCTTTCATAGCGCTTGAAATACAATCAATTGTTTATCCTGGAATCATTCCATCCTGTAATCAACAAACCCTTCTCTTCTTACCCTTCTCCAGCAAACAATGCATCTTCTGTGACTCTTAGTATACTCACAAATCCCAGTTCAGGACTACAAAAATTTTGGTGAATGTGCTGATAGGAGGTCCTGCAGATAACCATTAATTGCGAAGATATCAAAGATAATTCTTCTAAACAAGTACTTTTGCAGGTAGTAATTAAACTATCACAGCTAGACTGTCTGCAATATCTTTTTAGACCTACTGGCATTTCCAAACAACAGCCCTCAATGCAGAGATGTCCAAAAATAGAATGAGTTTTTGAAGTAATGGGAGAAATCCGTGGTGGAGCAAGAGCTTACGTTTAGATCTCCAGACCCTCATTGCAGCCCATTAACCACCACTCTTATTGAAAAAAACAACAACAACAAAACAAACAAAACAAAACAAAACAAAACCAAAAAAAAAGGGAAAAAAAAACCTTCCAAAAACCCCAAACCAAACAATGAGTAATCATAGAAGTAAATGCACCATGAGTGAATTCTCAGTGTATGGTAAATTCATTGGAAATATGCTGTGCTAACTGAAGTAACTTAGCTCATTAAACCTTGGGTTCTGTTCATTTTCTTGTTCTTTGACTATATTACCCTTTTTTTCTGCTATATTATGATACAGAGTTTTTTAAATATAATTCAGGTTTCTAGTGCATTTATATATGCATTACAGGCAACGAAGGAGCCACATCTGTTCTATCTCCTTGTCACTACATCTGGGAAATCTCTACATTCTTCACCTGGCATGACTTGCCGCATGACACAGCTCAGTGCAGATAAACACACAGAAATGGGAAAAAAGTTCTTGCTTTGTCACATCAGCTCAGTGTCAGCATTTCACACAGCCAGGACCTACTCTGAATAGATTCTTCCCAGCACACTTTAATCAGATATCTATGAGCAGTACTTACTTTAGTTATTGAAAGAAATCGCTCATTAAAACCCAAGAACACTACAGCCACCCTGGGTAATATGTTCACCCTAGCTATGTGTCCACTATGCAATGCTAGTAAAATTAAGTGCAGGACAAATCTTACCATGGAAACTTCGTTGTATTTAAGCCTTGTATTTAAAGCTGATTTGGAGAACTGCATCACCTAGACTTTCCATTAAAAATATCAGTTGAATAAACAAATAGAAAATTTTGAATCCAAATATCAAAATTTTGGATGGAAATGTACAGATCCTGTTGGATTTTACTTGAAAACTTACTGAAATAGATTATTTCCCATTTTCACTTTTGTAAGAGCACCTGAAGTAGCTACAACTCTGATTACTAAACAAATCATACTGGTGACACTACAGTAATTTTCGAGGGGATATAGTTACAAAAAAAACCTATGAGATTTCAGATTTCATTAAAATTCACAAATTCATGGACTGTATTGAAATACTGGTATACCCTTGTGTGGTAGGAGTTACGTTTTTTCTGCCATTTCCTGTATGGATACTAGACCAAAAACTTACAGTAAGAAAAAGACAAAGCCAGATTAATTAAGGTGACTTTTTCAGAAAGGAATGTTTTGAAAGAAAAACATTGTTAAGAGTTTATTAAGGGGACAATATTTCATGGTCATCATTATTGTAGTCTGGCCAAAAAGCTGCTGTAAAGCCGACATGCCCAGCACACCAAGTTGAGCTCATAAGGTGAGTATTTCTGGAGGTACAATAGAATACAAGTCTCCTGAGGAAAAACATGAGCTGAGTAGTAGTTTGAGCTACTTTCACAAGGAGCTGTGAGCAGGGAGTGCATCAAATTGGCTTGGGTCTCATTCTCAAAGAGAAGTCAGAGAATGGCCAAGGTGCCCATGGCAACACTAAGTGTTTGGTTAGGGACCCAAAACGGCAGACACCTAAGCACAGGCTTAGCCTTCCTAGATCAAGTAATTCAAAGGCAAGAATCCTCTGACAAGCCTAAAGACAAGTATGTATGCAGGCTTTTGCCGAAATGTATTTAAGATGCCTGTGCTTCTGTATTGTGGACCAGACACAGATCTTCTAAAAACAAATGCAGTTTTATGGTGGGAGTCCTCATACAGAAGTCAAATTTATGGGAACATTATTAGGTGAAAGGATGAGGCATAATTTGCCTCATTGTTGTGAAACTTCTCTAAGGCTGTTATGACCTAAAAATGTTTAGTTGTTTTGGTCTTGAAGCTTGGATCTTGTGTTAGTGTGGTCTTTGTCCTGCAAGCGGGATTCTGCATTACAGACTGAAAAATAAAGTAAATTTTCTCATCTAGAAGATATTAACATGATATGTTCAGAGTTGCAAAGCTTGATTTTGACTCTTTTAGATGCAAAGTTGACTTTATAACCATCTTTCTTCCAAAAAACAATGTAAGATATTGTCCTATGAGTTTGTGGGACATCATTAATTTACCTGAGGAGGAGTCATGAAAGTTCAAACTGAGGTCCTACATATAATAAGTCTCATGGCTGTTAAATAATTCCCTGTAGGCAGTCATGAACATTATTAATGAGGCCCCATTAATAGTTTAGAAAACCCTTAGTTGAACTCTACTTGCCGTTCCAGTCATTAATTGCAGTAATTAACATTAAGGATTGTAAAAGCTTAATAAATGGCTTTTCCATTAATACATATGATGCTTATAGTGGAGTTAGGTACTTAAAGAGCCTTAACTGTGGATTGTATTTGAAGCAACAGCAGCTTTCAAATAGCATGCAAAACTTGCATATTATTCTTTGATATTTGCAGAGAAAGAAATTATAACCATGAGACTAAGAAGGCTTACTGTCACACCAGTAGCATGGCAGAATTTATCTTTCCATCTCTTCCTATTTGTGGCTCTACATCATTGGTTTTTCAGCCAATACATTGTATAAGCTTCTGGGACAGTTTGATTGTCCTTCATTTCAGCAAATAATCACAATAATGATGATGATTCTTGGATAGAATGTAAAACCAGGGCATAAAACTGCTCAGCTGAGGCTGGGGGCGGGGGGAGGGAATAACTCCAAAACTGCTTTATAGGTTAGACAAAAGTCTTTAAGGTTGGAGAGTATCTTATCAGCTACCATTACCTTTAAAAAATCACAACAAAACACAGAAGAAACTACAAATTAAATGAATAGATATTATCAGATCTAGTCTACTTACCTTCAAGAGCATACAAAATGTAGAAATAGTCTGCTGTGGAAAAAAAAGGCAGTAGACACTATTACCACCAGAGAGAACCAATAGTGTGTCATTTTGGCTGGTTCTTGCTTAATGCATAAATATTCATGGAAATATGATTACAGAATGTATAGGGTGATATTAGTAAGACAAATTTAGAAGTAAAGAATCTAGGAGTGAATTTTCAAGTTGTTGATCAATCAATCTTCCTTTCTAGTAAGAAAAGTTAGTTTATTTCAATGGAAGCAAAACCAAGGGCACTATGTATCAAATCTCTTCCTAGTTTCTAGTTTCCTCTATAACATGTAAATCCCTCCATTTTCTTTAATGCAACAATATATTATTTATAATGTCCCTCTCAAATTCCCTCTGGATAATTGCATTTTTTCAACTTATGACACAGCTGTGACAGGAAGACGTTTTATTCACCCATTGTCTCAAACTATCATGTATTTCTACTATTAATTGCTTGTAACATCTCACTGCAGAAATGGCTGTATTTCACAAGTGAATTTAAAAGACACTTGGACATTCTTTATATATATATAAGTGCTTTGATCTTTAAATTATATGGTTGTAAGGTGATTTTAATTAACTCATAATTCTGAAAAAATATTTATCTGGCCCTTTGGAAGCTGGTATGGCTTAAGAAGTGGAATCTTTTCCTTTTTAAAAAATCTGAGTAAAGTACCATATACAATAGGAATTTATAAGCAGATCCCAGCTGCTGATAGAAAGATGTAGTATACAATCTTGGTTTTATTCAGTTTCTGTGAGAAAAATACGGGAACAAAAGTTTTTTTATCTAGGCTTAGTTCTCAAACTCATGGTCGATACAGAGATATAGCACACTTTTACTGCATTAAGATGACACCTTTTTTCTTTTAGGCCTAGAGGGTTAAATATTTCCAGATTCATCACCACAAAATAAAACAAGTATACCCTTAATTAAAATTGATTCACACAGTGTTAAAATATAATGTCATAAAATCATCTTTTCACTACTCTCTAGAGAACTTTGTGTTCTGGACCTTCCAGGCAGCATTGTCATCTTTACCTTGACATCTGAAGCTACCTAGAAATCATGTCGCTTAAGTAGAGCATTTTTGTGCCATTCAGAAATCCTATTGACTGTAAATTAGAGATGAAATGAACATAGAAACTAGCAGTCCTGATTAATATAGCCATTATTATATACTTCAGAAAAGTATTAATCATCTATATTATTCCCACATAGGCATTACTATCTATATAGCGAACTTTGTTCCTTCTTAGCTTTCTGTGTTTGTGATAGAATTTTAAATACTGAAGCTAATAGAAACAGAACTCTATTTCCCTGCAATACACAGAGCAAGGTGTGAAGGCATTTGGATTGTGAAAATCCTGGCTGTGATCTGGTGACAGAGTAACATCCCATTTCAGTATATTCTTACAGAAACCAAGAATCAAATGAAAGCACATGAAAAGAAAGTTTCTTTCATTACTGCCTCAGGTTATACCATGATATAGTATCAGTTATTTTTTTTTCCTGATAATCCATGACAGTTTTGCCTTGGGCCAGCCTACAGACATGATAAATCTCATGTGTTCTGCACTCTGTGGGTATAACCAGACACTTGCAGTTCCCCATGTACCTAACATCCACCATGGATTAAGGCACTGCTGTCATTTTTCTGTCTTGGCCTGGCAAAAAAAACCAAACAACCAAGAGCTTGTAATCTCTCTGCTCTGACTGAATCAATTTTTTCAATGATTTTGGGATCATGTGCTTTGAAAAACTGCATTAGCCCTGAGCTTAGAGAGGATCTGACTTTCAGAATATCCAGAAGATCTATGGAACCAATCTAGGTTGAAATGCTAATTAAACCCAGTCTTATATCTGCACAGATATAGCTCAAGGACCATCTCAAGTATAAGACCTATAATGGTGGGCACTGATTTAGATTTTTTTAGGTCATGTCCAAACAGAGGGTGTGTAAAGGCCAGTATCAATATGGTGCTGTCCTGGACATAAAAGTGCTAAAAATATCGTGCCTATAATACCAAGAAATGCAGTACAACAGAACTAAATCTGCAGAGCAAATATTTTGATAATGCAGAGGAGCATCTGCAAACCTTTAACCATGGTTTATTTTTGAATAGTTCTACTCTAGCTCAATGGACTGAGCATTGATTGGTACTTAGAGCACATGCAGGACCCTCCATTATCCCATCTTTTGGTTTTGTTTCACCCATAAGGCATCCAGTTCATGCACTCCAAAACCAGTCTGTGACACATTACAAGTGCAAAAAATGAGGGGCAATCAGAAGACTTGCTTTTAAATTTGTGTCTTACATCCCAGAATGAAAATAAAATGATAATGCTGATACACCGACCATTGATGTCTATGCTGAAGAAGACTATTTCTGTTCACGTATTTAGGCCAAACTCTAAAAGTTAGTATATTTGATGGCTCAGCAAAAACCTCCTTTGCTATTGATGTGATTGAAAAGTTAAATCTTCGAAGGCATCTTTGTGTGTTTCCCAATCCATTAACCTGAAAGGGAAAATTTTATTCCCATCAAAGTCAGCAGAACATTTTCCACTGATATTCATGCAGCTATGATTTTGCCCAAGATTTGTGCACACCAAAAACAACATCTCCTTCGGTGCACAAAGAACTAGAAAGGACAAGATCATGAAACTGTGCTTTTCTATGCAGTGAGTGGGTGGGTGGCTGGCTGAGGACACCCCAGATGCCTCAGCAGGGAGATGCTGTAGGTCCAGCAGAGGCTGTGCTCTTGGGATTTACCATAGACTTCAGGGGTAATTCACATCCCAGTTATCACAGTCAGGGACTGCAAACAGCACTATCTTCAGAGTCCCAGAGCCTGAATTCAATTCTACTTGTGATGGGTATTCAAGCAAGTCACCTCAGCCTCTGCTTCATTCCCTGCCCACCTCCCATCTCTGCTACTTCAGCTGTGTAAGGTCACTTTCCATGCCTCTGTGGGAGAGCTTTGCACAGCAGGAAGCTCTGAGCATGACTGGTCCTGGCCTGGAACAAATACCAGCATCAAAATAGGTTGTTCTCTGAGATAGTTTCTGTTCCTGCCTCTCCTTTAAGCTTCCTCTGAAGTTTCTCATCTCATGAGAAATAAAGGACTAATGTCATGGAGAAAAATAACCTGTCACTAGACTTATCTATTCCCTATCAGTGTTGGCATTTAACTTACATTAACTGAGCACTGATCAATGGTAGTGAAACTTCATGGGAACTGTGAGTTACAGAACACTATTTTACTTCAAAAGTTTTCTGGAGTTATATTTACTTGACATCCTACTTTTCCTTTTCTTTAACAGCTTTTATTCACATGTGAATTTCTGGCAGTTTCAATATGTTAAAACCCATTTAGACAACATTAAAACAGAATTCTCCACTGTATAAATTTAATTCCAATTACTCTTATTCCCTTGTTATCTGCTGGTTATAATGTGAAGTACTTTCAAAATTAGAATATTAAAGAAGCTATAATTTGCTCAACATCTGTAGAAACTGTGATAATTAAAGGAAAAATTAATTGGTTTTAATTTGATGTTTCTTTTATTATATTGCAAGCATGAGAATTTTCTTTTCAAGGTAAGAAGTCATCAATTCTCATCTGTCCATCTATCTATATATATACCGCACCATCACACTTCTCTGAGCACCTTCCCAAAATGAAAATATGGATATAATCTTTATCTCTTTTCTCTCCTCTCGGCCTGCAGAAGAAATAGATTGCCTGATTTTAAAATCAACAAGGACCACTAGGTTATTTAGTAGGAGATCCTTGATCAAGCATTACATCTAAGCATGCCTTTATTGAACACAAGGATGTGATTTCAACTCAGGCAATTCCAGACAGGCAGTCAGTTTTGATATGAAAGCTTCAAGAAATGAAAAATTCAGCACTTCCTTCAGCAGCCTCTTCCAATGCATGCTGAACACCTGTGTGCCTTTCTTTTGGTTAGATCTGCAGATTTAAATTTTAACTGTTATTTCTTACAGTGCCTTTCTCCAGCAGATTAGAAAGCTCCATAGCAGTGACTACTTTCTCTTCAGAATGAATGAATCAAAGTTTATCTTGGTCTCCTCTGGACAAATTAATGAGATTCAAATTTCTGTTTTCCAATGTAAGATAGCTCGTCGACCACAGGTGAGATGCATCAAAATTCTTAAGCCCTTTTTTTAAATTACAAGATCTCAAACCAAATTCAGTAGCACAATATGGCATAATTAGTACAAGGTGAAGTGGCAAAACTGCTTCCCAGCTCCTAATGCCTGTTCTTTTTTTACCCATTTAAGGGCATGAGTGCTTTGCCATGGCTTTAGGCAGTGGGTCATAGGGAAATAGTTTGTCAGCATGACTCCTGAAGCATTTGCAGTCTATTTGCACAGTCATCTTCTCAGCTTTAGCTGTGAAGAACAGATTTCTACTCTTCCAGACACTAATTTCTAGTAAATTTCTCGTGAGTTCAGTTCCCAAGAAAGATGTCTTATATATTGATTCTTACTTTGCTTTCAATGTCTAGAGGAAAGCTACAAACACGACTCAGTTCAGGCAAACGTATCTCTTGAGATACTGACAGAGATGAGCATATGCCTATGTGATTAGATAAATGACTGGAACAGATCACCTGACTTTTTAAAAGCAAGTGGTATGAATCCATCCAAAATTATAATTAATGAAACAGTGACTGATCTTGCAGATATTAGCCTGAGCCTTTTTTCTCTTTAAACTTTCAATCGATATAAGGAGTATACAAATATTTGTCTTCATAAGTACTTTTCAGTAAAAGCTAATTATAGTATATTTCTGCAACTAATTAATGGCTGGTTTAAGTAGGTGTCTTACAATATTTTACTAAATAAAGAGAACCAGTCTTTCTTAGCAGAGTGCAAGTTGGGGAATGGCTTTAAAGTTTAATTCCTGTTAAACAAGATGTTCCCTTAAGCATTAGTTTGACATCCAAATCTCTGGAGAACTTTTTTCTCTTTTCCTACTTTGTTCTGCATCCATTTTACTTCCCCTCTGGTCATCCATTACAAAGAGGAATTGGGTTGCTCCATTCAGACAGCACTGCTGCAGCACTACCCTGAGCTATCTTTCTTTAGCATGGAGGTTCAATTCCAGGTGTTTATTGACTTGCTCTAGGTTTCTCAGAACACCTTTTCATGGCCGATTGCAGGCTGACTGCACTGTCAGCTGGAGGTTTGGGTCTGGACAGGAGAAAACCAGTTCCTAAGGGTAAGCAGCCCAGCAGCATCACAATCACATTAGATTCCACTGTGAATTCCATGAATAGTTATTAACTGGCTAAATTTTCTTTCCCTAGTTAGACCATGAAAATCAACAGAACAGTACATAGAAAAAAAAAACAAAAACAAACACATAAAAGGGTGAATTATTGTTGGTGTCTTGGTTATCACAGTAGAGAAAAAAATTTGAAAGCTGCATATACCTTTCTCTTTGAGTTGCAAATTCGTGTATTGGAAGTTTTTACCCCTCAAAGAGCTCACTACAAAATACTATTTTCCACCTAGTAGAAATATCAGTACTGAATGAAACCTAATGGAAATGAGGTTACTATCTCCTTACTACCCGATAATTCATCCTTAAAGGTTTAGAAAAGATAGTGGTTGCAGTGTTTAGGCATGCCTAAATTACAGAAAAGGAGGAAGACATTCCATTTTTTTGCAACTGCTGATAAAATCCAAGGGAATTAATCTGTGGAGTGACACAAGTATATCTCACCTTCCAAAGGCTATTACTTCCACAGGGAAAAGTTGTTATAACAAAAGTTTTCTAGTTTCAAAGTGTGAAGTCTGCCTTCTGCTGCACATATCTACAAAAGAAAAAAAAAAAAATCAATAAATTACCAGATTTGTGTTACTGATTTAATATAACAAAATCTACATTTGATTTTAAACTGTTCAGAATAATTTCCATAATTAATCGTGCAAGTCTTACTTCAGCCGCTAAATCAATGACAATTCATTGCAGAGCTTGACTGAAACAAGCCACATAGTATTTTTTGGGTCTCACATGCAATTCATTGAAATCGAAGGGCCCTCACAGGTATTTCACTGAGATTTTAGCTATAATCTTATAGATGCACTGTGAAATGAAGCAGTGATCCCAAAGCAAAGTCATAAAGAAACCAAGACATTTTTTTGATGACTGTTCAGTCTTTCCTGAGACTTGAGCAGTTTGATTCTTTGTTGCAAGATAATAGTATTAGGGCATTAAGGGAAAGGAACAAATGGAAAAAAAATAAAGAAAAACAATAAAAATGATCCATTTTCAGAAGGACAAAATACATTCTTTCCATTTTATTCCTGTCATTTTCTTTCTTTTNCCCCCCCCAGTAACAAACTGGTTTACTATTTCAGTATCTGAAGGAGGAGTAGGCTGATCAGAGGACTGATGGGACCTCATCTACCAGGATGTGTTGTGACCATTGGCTTGTGCAAAAACAACTGCAAAGCAGTTGCAAAGCTGTTGCACTCCGGCTGATAGTATTGTACACTGATTTTTTTACACTTTGACTATGCAAAGAACAGAAAATGGCATCAATTGAGTCCTAGTCTTTCTTTCACCACATTGCACATCTTTACTGTACCAGGAGAAACTAAACAAACTGTTTTGTGAAAAAAGAAGTAGTTGCGGAATTGTGGGGCTTTTCTCATGAGCATTTCTAAAAACATTCCAAAGTAGTTTGCCTGGTATCCTCTGGGGGAAAAATAAATAAGTTATTGGACCACTGATTTGAAGAACGTAAACCATGAAGATGTAAGTCCAGAAGCAGTAGTATAAGTGAGATTTCTTCAATGATGAAATTATATAGAGAGCTGAAAGAGAAACATTTAGTTATTCCTAACTTTTCATTTAAAGCGAAGAATTAGCTCTTTTATGTTAAAATTATGCAACAAAGTTGAGATTTGTCTATTGTTTAAAAATAATATAACTGGATGTATTAAAGGGTCATTGGCTTTTACATCAATGGATTTAACAGTAATGAACTCTATGTTAAGGTGCGTGAAGTCAGTTGAAAAACATTTGTGGCAAAAGAGAACATTTATACACTCTCAGTCCAAAATATCCATGAAACAAACCAAATGCACATAACAGACTTTGCAAAATAGAGTGAAAAAGTAGAGGGACTTTTTACCCATTAACAAAAAAATCTCCACTTTTGACATATAAAAGTGTCATTTCCATGTCTCTTGCCTAAGATGTATAAACAAAAAAGTAGTCCTGAACTGTACTGTTTCTGGTAGAAATGAAAGCCAACTGGCCAAGTTGAGTCATTTTATATCTTTCAGTTGAATAGTTGTGAGGAAAAACCTTTGAGACTGACAAATGATCTGAGACAGTTCCCAAAATGTGTGATTATATATGAAACCTGCTTGCTGTTATGATGATTCAGTCAAGAACAATTGTGAATGCTTTTATGAGTTCTGCAGAGCTATTAAGCTCAGCAGAATGGAAATTTTTTTTTTAAGTGTCATAGCTCTGAAAACCCTTCAACAACTCTTGTGTATAATACAACGAGCAAGTCTTTATATATTGGATTGCATAGTCCAGAACAAGAAGACTGATTACTGACGGACTACAAGAACAGGAGTGAGCAGTGTACCTCTACATGTTGCAAACTGAAATGAGTCTAAATTCAGTGACAATCCAATCTGTGAAAGGTCTTTTCTAGTTCTCTGGGCTATCTGAACTGGTGAGATAATGTGATGTCATGTTCTGGTAGAGGTTCTCTTTAGTTACCTCATTATGCAGATTCAGGTGTTCATCTTTATTCAGCAAAATAAGAAAGGACTGTGCAGCATGAAGTTCAGCTTTAATTTAGACTTAGTCACAGGGGCAAAAAAGAAGCAAAAGACAGTCAGACTATCATTACACCAAGAGAAATGTCAAGGAAAGCCTCTCACCTTGCCTGTTCATTTGAGGCAATGACAATTAAACAAATAGGAAATGAAACAGAGGTGGTCCAGCAGAAAGTAAACACCATTGCTGTCTATATGAAAGATGGACTATTAGGAAGACTTAAATGTCAGAATGTAATAGCACAAGCTGCATTCATTTCTTTCTCTCATAGAAATCAAAAACAAGAAAAAGAGAAAAGACAGTGTGGATGGGAGCATGAATCATGGACTTTGTGAAGACAGAGATCATGAACCTATCACAAGCTTAGAGTTTCTTAATAGAAGACATTTATGGAAATGAATGTGGCTTAGCAATGGTCTACATTAAAATGTCGTGTGGTAAATATTATACAGAATAGATAAAAAAATATGTATGAAGATATATATAATGGACATAAAAGCATAATTATGAACATCATTTAGTGACACATTTACTTCAAAGCCAGTGAGCAGGCAGAAAATGAGATATCATCATGAGTATAATATGAATGAGAAGAATTCCCCCCAACCTGAACTGCTGAGAGCACATCATTGATGTTATAATCCCCTGCTAACTGAAGAGAAATGTAATAGTTTAGGCCATGAACTTCTGTTCTATGATCACCAACCTCCAGATTCATTATGAAACTGTGGACTTTAAAATGTCAAACATGTGAACAGGAGGTTTATACATATATATTCATCTATATTTTTGTCTTTCACAACAAATTATGGTTATTAAGGGTACAGACATCTAAGCTCTAAATATTAATCTATGTAACAAAAATTTTCTCACGTTAGGCCTATGTCATCAGTAGCTATGCATGTAAATAAAACTAATTTTCTCATAGGGCTCATCAAAAATAGCCCCGGTCTACAGAACAGCATGACCTAAGTGGGAACAGACTTAAAAAGGGAGAACATTTCTATCCAACTTGCTGCAATTCTACTATTGAGAAAGCACATCAGTGTAGGGCACTCAGTCTCTCAGCCTCAGTGAATAAGTGAAGAGTGATTAGCAGAAAGACACAGCCTGTGTCTTCCTATATCACTCCTTTGCCTCTTTGCTTCACAGAATAGGCTGCAGCTGGAGCCTGCAGAGCCACAGTCTTTTTTCCCTCCTTCCCTTTTCTTACTGTTCTCTTCAGATTTGGTAGAACAGACTGGTTCTAGCATCACCCAGATCAATGACACTTTTCAAAGAGACTGAGTTGAACATGTAAAATTCCTCCCATCAGTCTGCACTTTATGGCTTACATAACCTTGATTGAAATATGTGAAGTGGTTCGGTGAGCTGTGATCAACTAGGGATTAGTCTGATATTGAGTTTCATGCACAAATGAAGGGGTTGGATAAGGAAAGTAATTTTTTTCTGCTTATTTATGCTTTTTATGAGTTGAAATATCTCTCTTGTTTGCCAAGACAGTTGGTAGAGAGATGCATAGTCACCATTTCTCCCCAGTTGCATAAGAGGCATGGAAGACAAGGTTTCAATTGCCTCTACTTTACTGTTCTTCCAGTCTGAGGCTTTGCTGGACTGCTATATTAACCCAGACTTCCATGCATTAGATCCTTCCAGCCATTAGTGCCTCATACACAAAACCAACACGCATAGAGCAATGTCTGTTCTGACTGTAACATGAATATACAAAATCTAATTTTAATCTTGGTAGCTTGTGCAACAATGATATGTTTACACAAAGATGCATACAGGTCCCTAAGAGCTAAGACTTTCTGGAAGGCTTTCTTGTATTTCTGAAATTCATGATACTGTCCCCTCATTCATAGGCCTATGTAGTTAGATTAGATCTATTTTAGTGGTGTGTCAGAAAGCAGTGCAGTCATTACACCTATTGCCATGGAAGTTTATTCCTGCAGGGTGGAAACGCTTTCAACTGGAATAACTAGCTCATCTGAGGTTTATATCATAGAATAGGTTGTTAAGGGTTGGAAGCGACATTAAAGATCATCTAGTCCCAGTCCCATCTCCTACTAGACCAGGTTTTCAAAGCCACATCCAGCCTGGCCTTAAACTCTAACAGGGTTAGGGCATCCATAACTTCCCTGGGCAACATGTTCTAGTATCTCAGCACCCTCATAGTAAAGAATTTCTTCCAAATATTTAACCTTAATGTCCACTCTTTCAATTTGTACTTATTACTCCTTGTCTTATCACTACAATTGCTGATGAAGAGTTCCTTTCTGTCTTCCCTGTAAGCCCCTTTCAGATACTGGAAGGTTGCTATGAGGCCTCCACAATACCTTCTCTTGAATAGCTTCAACTTTTTCAGCCTGTCTTTGTAGAGGCGGTGCTCCAGTTCTCTTGTCGACTTTGTGGCCCTCCTCTGGTCTTGCTCCAACAGAAGTTCCATATCCTTCTTACACTGGGGGCACCAGAACTGTATGTAGGACTCCAGGTGTGAGTACTATAACCGAGTGCAGCTCACAAGAAGAAAACAAATCATTAGATTCACAGAATCATAGAATCACATAATGACTGAGGTTGGAAGGGACCTCTGGAGATCATCTAGTCCAATTCCCCTGCTAAAGAACAAGATCACACCAAGGTGAGGTTTGAATATTTTCAGAGAAGGTGATATTCAAGAGATTGCCTACAACTTCTCTGAGCAGCCTGTTCCAGTCCTCAGTCACTCTCATGCTAAATAAGGTTTTCCTTATGTTCAGATAGAAACTCTTGTGCATCAGTTTGTGCTCATTACCTCTTGTCTTATTGCTTGGCACCACTGAGAAGAGCCTGACTCCTCCCTCTTGGCACCCTCCCTTCAGATACTTACAGATATTGATGAGGTCCCCTCTCAGTTGTCTCTTCTCCAGGTTAAACAGGCTCAGCTTCCTCAGCCTTTTCTCATTAGTGAGCTTCTCTTGTCCCAGTGTCATCTTCGTAGCTCTCTGCTGGACCCTATCCAGGAGTTCCTCATCCTTCTTGATCTGGGAAGTCCTGAACTAGACACAGCCCTCCAGTTGCAGCCTGACCAGGGCAGACTGGGAAAGTATGATAACCTCCCTTAATCTGCTGGCCCCACTCTTCCTAATAAAACTAATAAAACCTTCCTAATAAAAATATAACTTGGCACAACCTGAACCTTTATGCACCCACACTTTCCTGGTGTTACAATTTCTACTGGAGACTCAAAAGGGTGGTCATGTTTTTCTGTAAAGAACAGTGAAAGTATCCTAGAATGGCTCAAGCTGACAAATGCTAAGATTGATTGGACTTGGCTGTCTCACATGAAGCACAAACCTCCATTTTGGATACAGCTGGGTTGTCATACTTGCTGAAGTTTACAAAAACTTTGCTATAGACCTACATACTTGCTAATATCATCTCTTGAGTTCCTACCTAAAATCAGGCTTTGATTCCAACATGCGCACACAGAGCCAGTGACAAATCACTGTGATAAAATATTTTTTCAGCAAGTGTTTGTTCACTAAAATGTTTGAAAAAACATTTCCCAACAAATCTCTTAAACACATGGTATGTACTTAAAACAAAATTCCAGATTCAAGTCTTGTCTGTGCCCTAACAAGATAGCTGCTTTGCAGGGGGTATTTCTTCAATGTAATTTGTGAAATGCAAAATGTCTAAAATAATCATAATTTTCATAGGCTAAGAATATTGTCTCCCACTGAGCAGGAAACATATGTAGATGCACAAGGTTGGAGAGGTTCACAACATCTAATATTAGTCCCCTTTTTTTTAATGGTTTTGAGTACATAAACTGTAAATAATGTCAGATTTTATGTCCAAATTTTTTTAAGAGAGAACATAATTGCAATTTTTCAGTCAAATATATTTTTTACATAAAAGCTTTAACCTTCACTTAATTTGCTGAATGGGTGGGTCATGACTCATTGACATAATCTCTTCAAAGACTGCCAGCCTGGGTGCCTTCCCTAATGATATTGCTTGTTTTGTGCATTGATACAGTGACAGTTGAGAAAAATGCTTATTCTTCTAAAGGTCAGTGTACAGCTTAATCTATATCAGAGCAATCAGTTTCTGTAGAGCCTATTGCTGAAACATAGTTTTTAACCTTTTTACATCTCAGCTTTTCAGTCCTCTTTTCACTTACTGTGCTCTGGACTGACACACCAGCTATTTGACATTAAAGTTTGAATCTTCTCTTCAAAACGCTAAATTTGGTAAGGTCAGAAGTATATCTGCTTTTCCTTATCCTCTAGAGTATTTTAATGAAAGACCGGCATTACACAGCTCAGTGCTAAAAGGATTATAGAAATTGCAGAGCACAGCACTACCAACTCTGTTCTATGCAGAGAATCAAAGCCAAAAGTGTTTTGTTTTTTTTTTAATTTTCACTAAAAATAACATTTGCATCCCATCACAGCTGGATAGAACCCCAAGAGGTTTATCTATCTATGCATCTGCAGTATTGTTTTCCTGTCATTTGCCATCAAGCTGTGGTCAATAAGCATCTCAGGGTAGAACAGAACTTGCTTAGTGCAGAGTACGCAGTCAGCGCTGAAAGCAACTACACTAAATTCCTCTGCTTTAAGGCCTTCAAAGCAGTGCTGTGCTTTTGAGAATATTTCATGCTGCATATGAACACAGACACCAGAGGAATACACACTGTTGGAAAAACATAGTATTTTGCTATTTCAAGTTTACTCAAGGCAACTACAGAAATCATTGAGGTGGGCCAGACACAGATGTGCAAACTTCTATATGAGACAATCAGTAGAAAGGCAGTGAACCACAAAGAACCCTATCACATGACTCTACTTGAAATTTATTATGTGAATTAGATAATACAGTTCAAAACCTTTTTACATCACCTTGCTGTTCTCCCTTGGCACAACAGAATGAATAAGACAGCTGTCACCTTGTCTGTAAATAATGCTCAAAGCTAATTTCTTTGAAGATGTTCCTTTATGTGCATTTCAGTAAGATGAATGTAGATAATTAAATATTAAGATATTTAATGGAATATAGTCAGTAGTTGAAGTAAATTACTACCTTGTACTGAATCTTTATCACATGAATCTGCTTGTTTTGTTTTGTTTTGTCTTACTCTATTCAGAAAGCAAAACCAATGACTTGCATTTAGTGCTGGACAAGGTCTTCAGATGACAATCTCTTCTTTGTCAAATAGGGACAATTTTTTCAGTGGATTGTGTCTTGCAGGGAATAGCATAAGGTGAGGAATGTGAGGATCATAATCTGAGATGAGATTGTATTCTGCGCTCTGTACTTAGAGTAAGTTACTGAGCAAAGCTATGGAGTGAAAGTCCCCCCGAGGTCAGGGGAAACAACTAGAAGGAACATTCTGTGTACAAAGACCAATGCCAAGGAGAAAGATGACCACTATGCCAGAGAGTAACTTCAGAGAATGTTCAGTAAGATTTTTAATGCCCATGGAGAGGAAATCAGAGTATTGGTGTTTAATATTCCAATTCCACATTGTGAGTGTCAAGGGAAGGTTTGTCACTGGGCTTTGCCCAAACTGTTAAGACTTGACACACCATAGCTTTGCCTTGGCAGGAGGAGGTGCTGATATAGCTGCACCAGAACTGAGCCTTTCTCTCAGATCTGACTCGCTATTAAGTTATGTTTGCTGGACTTATTGCTCAGACTTGTTAAATATGTTAGTAACGTGACAAGCAGTATGAAGTATTAACTGATTGGGAAATGGTTCAGTATGAACTCAGCAACTCAAATATGGCTACTTTGTACTCCAGGAATTTTAATCTATCGTGAATTGAGCATTCACAGAATAAGACATCTCAGAGGCACAAATCACTTACAGCCACCATCCATAGCCTCTCAGTGTGACCTGAGTCTACAGGAAACCAGGCATGTCTCACTAACTAAAATAAAATTTAATTTATACTTATTGATACTGGCAGCAAAACAGAGAGAGGAAGATGGTTATGTGTATAAGCTCTCAATTGAAGTGGAGTTATATAGAGGTGAGAATGGCAAAGCTGTCTAAAAGTGACACTGTTTTCCCTTACTTCCAAGCTATTTTGTGTACCATATGTTGTTATGTCAAGTCACCTCACATGCAGTCTGGTTTGGTTTGATTTTTTATGAGTCTCACACTCCATGGGTCAGGAGAACACTGCCAAAAGATATCTTTGACAGTCACAGGATGGCATCTCTTCTCCATTTGCATCCCGTTTCTTTTACCTGCAGCCCATATTTTAATGGAGAAAAATTAAAGTGGGTAATGTAAGGGTATGGTGAGAAAGGATGTAGGAAAACAAGTAATTTTCTATACTCCTTAGCAGCTCATTTCCATGCATCCTAATAATACAGTATTTCTACAAGTATATTTTTTTTTGTAAGGGAGATAGAGCCTCATTTTGGAACAGCACTGCTACACTGCAACACATTTGCAGCCTTTACATTTCAGTAATTAAGTTATTTATTGGAGAACTACTCTATAAATTTGTCCCAAACAAGCAGTAAAAATAAACATCTACACACATAGTGCATGGCTGATTTATAGGGACTGGTCTCCTTTAATTTATGTAGCAAAACAATGATTCCTTCAAGTTAGATGGTTAGTTTTAGTGACGGGTGTACTAAACAGTTGTGTTAATATCTCCTTGTAAACCTATGCATTGAAAGTTGCCATTGCTCTTTGCAGTATAAAAATTGCAACAAATATACTGAAAGAGGGGTCTGTTTTCTCTTTTAGGTAACTGTTCTTCTGAAATTGTAAGAGGAATAGCAAACATGTTCATAATTAAAGATAACACACAAATAACACAAAATTCTTCTGTTTTATCATTTTACCTACAAAACTCAAGGATAATAGCTGTTTAGCATGAAAAGAAAATATATAGGGCTGCTGATGGGATATTCTATGCTTGAAGTAGAGCTTAGAGAGAGCAAAATTTTTGAGCATGGATCTTAAAAAATGAATAAGATAGCATTTTTTGCTGTTCTCTGCTCAGTACTCTTGTATAACAACTGTCAGCAAGAAAGTGCAGAAATAAACTTTTCCTGGACAGCCATTACCTGCTATTATTATCTAGGAAGATGAAATGGCCTGTTATCTCTGCTCACTGTCCACACCATTCAGCAAACCCTCCTAGAGCATGGAGACCTTCCACAAAGGCCAAGCCAAGGGAGTGGTAAGGTCTCCTGCTGGCTCCTGTGAGCATATGGACAAGTGGGGCCCAATACGAAGACGTGTGCTTTTCATAAAACAGCAAATTTGCACATAAAATATGAAAATTAGTCCTGAGAAGCAGCAGGGAGGTGGTAATATCTTTCAGAAGAAGGAAAAAGGGATACATGTTACCATGAACTTTTAATTGAAGATAAGGTTTTTAAGAAAGATCTCTTTCACACAAACTGCTGGAATTTCTTGAGTATTTTTTTAGCAAAAATCTCTGCAATGGCCATGCCCTGCTCATCAGGGCATGATGAAGTGCAAATACCTTGATGAGGCTCTTGTGTCTGTCCCACTACATTGGTCCATGAGATCAGGCTTTGATCCAGATATTGTCCAAATTCAGGCTGGTTATGTATACAGGCTTGTGAGAGCCCAATCTCTTTTGTTGAGCAAATGCTGCATGACATGTCCCAGGAATGAGCCCTTAGTATCCAACTCAGAAAACAGACTAGTTCTTTCAATTAAAAAGAATCATCTTACCATTGTCACCTCTCACTTTTCCCATGTTAAATAATCACAGCTCTGCTTTCTGGTTTTAAAATTACTAATTTATGACCCTGGATTTATAATTTTTCAAGAGTTTGAAGTATTTAGATCAAAGGTTTTTCTTCTGATCAATCTTCTCATTTTAATATGATGCATATGCACAATTTTTCCAGTTATTTCAGGAAGGAAACCCCATCCCTATTGTTTAACGGGAAAAAAACAAGCACCAGTTCATTACAATCTAATTTATTAACAGCTCCTGGTAACTCCCAATGGGAATCCAGCACGTGTTTTCATAGGAGCACAATAACACTCTTATTATGTATGTAACATCTTTTAGACACTAAAATGGGAGAGACCATGGCAATTTTATGTGGACTTTATGGAAAATAATGACATACAGAAAATGTATGAATAGAGCACTGTCAATGAGACTCTGCAATCAGATTATTTTTTCTACCGGTCTCTAGCACCTGCTTCATGATGCATAGCGTATATCACAACCTAGTATTTCCCAGTAGAGCTTGTAACAGTGAGAACTATTGATTAAATGTTAAGTCCTTGACTAAGAAAGTTGAAATTTCACAAAGTGCATGCCATTACCAGCAATGGCAATGTTTTCGAGAAAGATTACAAATTCCAAACAGTGTAATATACATTTTTATCTGTAGATTTGAATTTATATTTAGATAGTTTCAACTTCTTTATTTCGCTTCATATAGTTATAAAATAAATACACTTTATAGTACTGGATAGTGTAATTTCTAGATGCACACACACATATTTATGCAGTAGTAAAAAATATTGTTTATAAGTTAGCAAATAGAAAAATAAATATCAATCTGCATGTAGATTTCAACATATTGTTGCACAAAAATGTGTGAGTTTTCTACTACTCACTACATGAACATTAGCAGTTTCTAATAACTTGTTATTTCCATATATAATTACGGGAATTACACAAATTGCCTAAGTATATAAATGTGCATACAATGTATTTTTTAAAAATTTTACCTTAAAGAAAGTTAGTTTACACTTAATTTCTTCATTTGTTTTCTTTATGAAATTCAGCTTCTCCCTGGTAATTTTTTTTCCTAAAACTTTTGCACCTTATCTGTAAAACAAGGTCACATGTTTTCATTTTTCTAATTAAATATTTGTGAGATGTAGAATTTTCTTCATCTGAAGAAAATATATATTTTAAGCCAGAAAATGTTCAGCTCCTACAAGTATAATTGGTAAATTTAGAATAGGCAATTCTCAAAATATTCATTCAGATGAAAATCTCTGGGGTTCACAGAGCAGAGCAAAACCTCAAGGCAAAAAATACTGGGATTCTCTGTAATGCTATCTCTGGGTGGATACTTTTGATTTCATGATGCAACAATGATTTTATTCACAGTCCCTTGTACTAATGATGCTGTCAGCAGAGATGACTGCAAGAAAAAAACCCTAAATGGCAGAAATTGTAGAACTGGGTCAAAACACTGTGGTTTTGTCCACTTATTTCTTGTAGTTATTTTTTTTCTTTATTGCATAGGGAATTGATATCACTGACTGTAAGCATTACGTTTCATTAATTCTCTAGACATCAGCAGCCAAAGACATAAATGCCTGCTTTCCCTAGAAGTTACCTCTTAAATATGTCAGGGGATAGATGTATCTACACTTCCCAATGTCAGTGAATCAAGACACATTATAATGAGTCAGTGTGTAATACACTCTTGTGTCTGCCTCAGAAGTATTTGTAGGACATCCTAAAAATGTCTTCAGTGACAAGACCTTGCAGTCAAGGTGTCTATGCATCAAATCCATGTTTATGCAGTAACCTGTAAGGTTACTTCTTTGGAAAGTCCTTACCAAGGTATAGTCAATGGCAACAATATGACGGCCTGCATTTATTAAGAGCAGTATAATACCCAAGCATGGTACTAAATAAGGAGGGAACATATGAGAACTCCTGTAGAGTTTTACCTTTCATTACAGGGGAGTTCCACTGTAGTGGAGTTTATGGACTTGTGATTTTATGGAGTGTGCTTTTGATTTCTTATTTTTAATCTCTATCTATTCAATCAATTTCTTTAATTTACTCTCTGGGAAGCCTACAAGTTATTGTATATAAGTTTTCAATCCTTGCAAACATTACAGGACAATATTCATCCTAGAGAATAGCTGTGCCTGTAAACGCTTTTTGGGATCTGTGTGTCTGTGTGTCTGTGTGCGAGTGTGCGTGTCCCAGCATTTCTTGGAGATGAGAGGTCATTTTCAGCTCAATGCAGAAAGGAGATTGTCGTCAGAGGTCGTTTTACATATTTATAAGTCTTGATATATTGTTCATAAGCATACTGCAATTATTGAACATTGCAAAGGTATGGTTTGATCAATGAACAAATTGCAATTAATATCAAATCTATAGGCAAAAAAAATAACTTGATGTCACTGAACAAATACAAGCTGAGGTTTTATCAGAGATGGAGACATAAAATGTCACAAGATGTCACAACAAAAAGCTAGCACTTCTTTTTGGATTCCTTTTAAGCTAGCTGGACAGCATTGTACAAACAGGGAAACCAGCTACATGGTTCCTCCGTTCCCTTTGCTCCTCTTTTGTTCTTTGTACTGAGAAATCAGCCACAGCTTTTGTCCTCAGTAAGTTCACTGTTCACAGGGAAATGGCAAAGGTGAGACATGGGAAGAAGGTTGTTGGATGTAGTTCTCAGTTTGTACACATTTTCTTGGTTTGAACCTGGGTGGATCAGCCTTGATAGACACCCACTGCCTCATATGTGTAACAACAGTCGTCATGGCTCTCCCTCTCCTTTCTTTGGACTTCCCAGAAGAGAGCCAACTTCAGTTCTCTCCTTACATCTAATAAGAAAAGATTAAATTATGCACACAAAAAAAGGGTAGGCTGGGATTTTAGGTCCCTAAAACTGTTTTTTCCATTTCTCTGGGAAATGTCAAGAGGCTTCCATAAATGTTCTTGGAAACTTCCCTGATCATCAAGTTGAGATTCAGCTGGGATGTTTGGTTCTCCCACCAAGGCTGTAATCCCTGAAGCAAGCATGGGAAATTCATGGAACTGGAAAAAGAACGTAATATACAGGAAGGAGTCCGGAACTCTAAACAACCTGCTGTCACACTGCAGAGAGAGAAAATACAAATGTGTTGTAGAAAGGAATAGCTTAATTCGTGAACAACACGTCCATCAGTAGCTATTCAGTACAAAGACAGGAACAACTTCACCTTGCTTAGAAAGTCTTCAATTCACTGATTTCTGGGGCAAGATTGGACAGATGGATGAAAGGATATTTCCATATTTATATTCTTTATCATGCTTGTCCCTGGACTTTGACTCAGAACAGGTTGTTGCACTAATGGCCCTTCTTCCACAGGGAAAGTGACTCCAACTTCCAACATTCTATATGTGTTTTATATTAAATAGCTATTGATGGGAGGAAGTAGGGGATATCAAAGTACATAAATAATCCTACAATCAAGGTCAACATCAAGTAAAAGCAGGACATATGCAAAAGAGAAATAATCATGAATGAGGGGAGTCAGTTCACCCTCAACACTGACAGGAGGTCTGAGTGATCTGGGCGTCCTTTGAATGTGCCAATGTATGCCATTTCAGCAGGATGCTGTTGTGTGTTGTACATGTTTCTCAAAGGAAATATTTCACATAGACCACTAAACAGCTGACAGATGATAATGACAGATGATAGTTTATGTCACAGGTGATCCAAAAGTGAAGGTCTCCATATCTCATTACGCAGTCCCTTAGCTGTCCAGTAATCCCAAACAGTTTTTGTCAGGCCTACATTTTTTGTGTGTGGAAAGAAAGCATTCAATCATGCACACAATTTGTCTTTCTTTGCCAGATCCTTCCTTCAGGATGAGAAGCCCCTCAGGCTTTTGAGGACTGAGATACCATATTTGGAAGGTTATTTTCACCAGCTTGTAAAGCTTGAAACAAGCATCACTACTCCCAATCACACAGAGCTCTAATTGAAACCATTCCCAGTAGCTCTGTATCTACATATACACATCCTGATTATGACAAAGCTCATGAATAATCACTGGTATGAACTTGTTCCTCATTGTCACAAGTTCAGAAAAGCAATGGGGATCCAATTGCATCACCCAATCCCTCTGCATGGCAAGGATGACAAAGTTCCCATTTTCTAAAAATAATTACATAGCCCAGTGTGAATTTGTGCTGCAAAGGACACCAGGATGACTCACAAGCATAGAGATTATGAAAATGTATTCATGCTGCAGCATTAGGATTAAGACAGAGTGAAGCTGTAAATATTCAGCTTCACTTCAGGTTTCACCTCAGCTCTTCAAACTTCTGGCTAACCCCATTTGTAGAATTAACTCAGCATTGTTATTTTCTTAAGCACCCAAAAATACTCCCTTTGAAATGCTTTTAAATGTGGTGCTGCAAATTCTCCTGCTTTTAGTGCTGTGCACTCCCTTCCTTGTTAATATACAGCTTCTTCAAAGGGGGAAATATGTCAGGCAATTTATCTTTTCTGACCCTATGAATAAGATGGTTTCATTGTCCTTCTTTATCCACACTGTAATTGCTATTCCTGGTCTGATTCCAGAATGCACCTCTCTGGGGATCCACACACAATCACTGTACGTTAGAATATTTCAATGCTTTTTTTTTCTTCATGGCTTTTTTAATACTTTCTGTCATATTCCTGATCCTCACTGGCTTGTTCTGAAGTACCTCCACTGAAGTCAATGGAATGCCATTTATTTACACCTGCTGAGGATTTGGTCTGAGACCTTTAGTTTTATTTGTGTTGTACCACAGCTAACCAGTTTACTCTGTATTTTGCTCTTTTGAAAAGTACAAATACATATAGCTCTATGTGCAAACTTCCTATCAAACATTTAAGAAAAAATTATGACAGTTATACAGTGTAAAGGGAGTATAAATAATGCTAAGAAAATTGTCTTCAATATCCTAAATAGACACAAGTAGTAAAAGGTAATGTGTGAAATCTTGTCTCAAGATAGCGTGGAGATCATGATCAGTGCTGTTTATGGTACTTTACAAGAAAACTAAGGTTCTTTCTATTGGTTACTTCAAGCTTTCATATAAACACTACTGAAAGCATCAACATGTAGAATTTAAGGTTAGCTCTGGTCAAACTGAGTACGCATGTTTTAAGAGAAATTTGGATTTCTTTTCTTTTTATGTTGTCAGTAGAAAACAATGCTTTGAAGATACTGCTGTAACAGTAAACTTCTTACCTTGGGAATATTTAGGAAAAATTATTGATCTTAATTGTAAGATAAAGCTTTTTTTTTTCAGAATACAGATATTTTTACTTGTTCATTATACAGTTATGACTTCTGTATTATTTTATATCATTATACTCAGTAGCAGGTCTGTATAAATGTCATATCATGTAATGCCTAAACTGATAAATCATGGGAAAAAAAAGTGTACTGCATATATATATATACACATTCAATATGTAATTCTGGTCTCTTTCAATAGTAACTCCAAAACAAAATGCTTTCAACTTCAATTCTTTTCCTCAATGACTTAATGACTTTGATTTAAACAACTACACACACTTCAAAATGTTTTAGTGCTTCCATATACTATTTTCGAAAAATTTTTTTTCCAAATTTTTAGAACAAATGTATTCATGATGCAGAAGAGGTAACTGATAAATGTGGCTGGAATAATATCAAAAGATTGTAATTTTTTTGCCCAGCCAAGTGGTGGAGCAGGCTGTCCAGATAGGCTGTGAAACGACCATCCCAAGAAGCTATGAAAAGCTGACTAGATAAAGTCCTGAACACCCTGGTCTGATCTCAAAGCTGCCCAGCTTTGGGCAAGAGGTTGCAGTGAAGACGTTCTATGGTTCCTCCCAACACAGACTGTCCTACTATCCTCCAGTTTCAGGAAACTTGAATTATGCTGTAGAGCTACCAATGCTTTCCAGCGTAACTGAGGATTCAATGTGGTACAGATCAAACTTTTTTTTTCTATTTTTAATGAATCACAGAATGTTGTTTATTTACTGGAGTCACCAATAGACACTGCTTTAACTGGGTGCATATATTAATGACACTCTTCTGAGAAAAGTCTTCTGGAAACAACTAACTACAGTCTCCAACCTAGAAATTCTAGCAGACTCATGAAATATCACAATCTATAACAGGGATACTGAAGGGTAAGAAAGAAAATGGGATGGTAGATACGGCATTAGGGGAGAAAGATTAGACAGGCTCAGGAGTTACTAGAGTTCTCACTGAATCATGTGTTTTACAGCTATAGATCAGTCTCTAGTAATGTAGCCTTCCAATGCCAGGCTCACTGTTGGGATTGTAGGAAAGAAATACCACGTTTATTATTCCCAGCCTCAAGAATGACTCGATATTTTGTGTTCTGTCTTATTCTAATACATATAGCAATTTCACCTGATCTCCTTGGAATTATTTAATATAATATTAGTAATTGTCCATGATACCGCAATTCAATGGTCTTAGCATCTTTTCAATCTTTAAAAGATATTCTTTGCAAAACAATACAAAACAGTAACTTGAAGTTTGTTGTTGGGGTTTGAGGGGTGCTGGGGTCTCTTTTGGGGGTGTTGGGGTGGGGCTTCGGGTCTCAGGGTGGTCTTGAGGGAGGTCCTTGAGGCTTGGGGAGGGGGAGGGGTGTGTAAGGGGTGCCCACTTGCCTTGTCTGCATAAAATCCTGTTTTCCTTAAGAAGGGAAAGGGGGCTGGGATCTTGGTGTCTGTAAACCTGTGAAGCTCTGTTGCCGTGGTCGTTCCCTACATCCCGGATTGGGACTGGGAACAGCAGCAGTGAGGTGGCACAGCAAACAAAACTGGTCCCAGCTCCAAGCGAAGCTGCGGAGTGAAGCAGGGACTTGCCAAGGGTGTTCCCCTCTCCCCAGTCCCAGCGAGCGGTGGTTTGCAGGGCTGCTGCTGCGGCGGTGGCTCCGGCGGCAGCGAGAGGGCACAGCAGCGAAGCCGCGGCGAGGCTGTGACAGGCCCAGTACTGCGTGCAGTGCTGCCCCGAGGGGCGGGGCCCCCACCCGCCCNGTCCCAGCGAGCGGTGGTTTGCAGGGCTGCTGCTGCGGCGGTGGCTCCGGCGGCAGCGAGAGGGCACAGCAGCGAAGCCGCGGCGAGGCTGTGACAGGCCCAGTACTGCGTGCAGTGCTGCACCGAGTGGCGGCTCCCAACCCAGCAGTGGTGTGGGCAGCAGCTCCGGCTGCAGCTGGCGCACGGCGGTGGTGATTTGCAGCCTGCGGCGAGCGGCCCCAGGGCCGGCGGCACCGCACATGGTGCACGGTGCCACCGCAGTCCCAGTGCGGGCTGCTGCGTGGTGCTGCCGCAGTTCCGGCGCAGGTGGCAGCCCCAAGAGCACGGCCGCGGGAACACCCCGGTGGCCTCAGGGGTCCCTCCTGCAAGAGATCCCTGGGGGGCAGCGGCAGCACTCCCTCTGGGACATCTCCAGAGTGCCTGAGGCCAGTAAAACATGGCGCCCCAAGCTGCAAACATGCGGTCTTTGGCAGGAACCGCCATTTTGCCTGGAGTGAAGACCCCAGAAGAGAGGCGCAGCCCAGCTCCGCTGGCCAATGAAGAGACAGCTTGGCCGAGAAGACAGCAAGATTCGCGTGAGACCTGGAGGGCTTAAAAAGCTGAGCACAGAAGTCCTCCCTCTCTTCGGCTTCCCGTCCAGAGGTGGAGCACACGGCCCCTCTCCTCCCGGGTCTCAGACCACGTGGCATGACTCCACCCATTCCCCTCGGCACTGGTGTGAAGTCCAGTTTGATAGCAAGTAGTAACTTCCCAAAGGTGTCCTGGTAGAGGGGTAACTTTTCACTTCTTTTGTGTTTTGCAGAAAACCTCTAGGGCTGGGAATGACATCATCAGAGAGGGAGGGAGACACATGGCTTCCCTACTCCTCCCTCTGTTTTCTCAGCTAGTCACCTACCTTGGAAAGCAGTTTTGTTTTGGGGGTTTTTTTCCCCTTTTTTAGTTTTCTGTGTGTTGAGTGTTTCTCTGTGTAAAATTTTAAGTCCCCATAAGTTGTTCCTTTTTCCCTAGCTGAACCCCAAGTAATAAACTGTTCCCCTGCTGCTAATTTTGTTCAGTTTTCCGTCACCTTTGTTGTGCATGCCCCTTAGTGATAAAAGTGGGTTCAAAACCACTACATTTGTGAAACAGTTTTGTATTATCCCCAAACATAATCGTGGTCCTATTATGCTCAGTGATTTAAACATACACACAAATATACATATATACACATAAATACACACAAATTCCTCATGTCACAAGAGCTTGCAGTCTAGTGACTAAAAGGCAGATCATCACATCATAGTGGTTTTGGTATCTACAAAAACATAGGAGCGCCAACTGCAAATTTCAAAAGGCAAGAGAGGTAGAAAACACAGCTTCTAACTTCATGCCTCTAAAGGATAACTGACTTGCTTAAACTAGTTTTCTAGACTACTCTCCTTCTGCTGACAGAAGGAAATACATAGACACCTCTCAAAGAAGACTCACTGCATCCTTAAACAAGTAATGAGTCACTTCCTGCAACACCTATGATGTGTACAGGTGTTTAAATTCTGAAGCCCGATGCAGAGACATTTCTCATGATTTTGTGGGAAAGCATTTAAAATTAGAATGAATGCTTCATCAAAATATCTCATCTGAATTTTATTAATAGTAAAACTAAATATTGATATCAAATCCTGAAATATCAGTAGAAATGATTCCTCTTTCATACCCTTTCCCCCTTTTATTTATTCTTTTGTGAAACTTTTTAGTAGCAGAAGTGAAATCTCTGATTTTTATTTTTTTTTGGATCGAAGTTTACTTCATTTTTTCTGCCTCTCCAGCTTTTCAGAATTGTCCACAGTTTTAAATTTTCTAAGAGTATAACATTTTTAAATGTAGCATTGAGCCTTATAACAGTGTCCACAAGTATACCTGGAGCATAGCAATTTCCAAAAAGAAGAGTGAGGGAAGACAGAGAAAGAAGTGGATGGGAAAGGCACAGATTATTCCCAAATACAAAAGTGATGAAATGATACTCATTCCATTTTGATACATTAAGAAAAAAAGATGAGGATAAAAGTTTAAAAATATAAAAATGCTTAATTTAAAACCTTTTTCTTTCAGCCTGAAATCCTGAATAAACCTTATTTATTTATGCATGTCTCTCCAGTTCACAATCATAAGAGATACAAGTAATTTTTTTTTAAATTTACCATTTATAGTTAATATGAGATACTTGTAAGAATTTCCAAAGACACTAAAGAATTTTCCTGTCCAAACCCCAGGCAAATCAGACAGGCTGGCCAACCTCACATCACTTACAGGCTGCCAGCAGACCTTTGGTGCAAAAACTAATTGCCCAGAAAAGACCAGGAGAGCAGACTAGGCTTACAATGCTATTGATCTACAGTCAGCTAGTCTTGTGTTTGACAAGGTTCTCTGCAGCAAAATAAACTACAATCAGAGTATATGAGTAGATTTGTAGATTAAGGTGTTGGCCCCAGCTTTACTAAGGTTGTATTAAGGTTACATTCAAGTCGTGACTACCACTTGCTTCTGTAGCAAGTCCTATGTAATTCCCTTAATAGTCGGGTACTGAGCAGATAAAGGTAGTGTTCAAAGCCACAATTGATAATTAGAAATTGGAAGGATACATTTTTAAGAAAAGATCTGAGTATAATTATACATAATTTATAATCTGCCTTCTGCAATAAATATAGGGAATTTTGAAGACTGGATAAGCCAGGAAAATAGCAGTGTGTGGGACAAGATGTCCTCTCAAGCACTACAAGGTCCTCTATGACTTGAAGTGATTGTGAATGAGCTGTAACTGATAAATTTTGTCTTTTTTAGTTTTAAATATGTGCTTCCTCCTATTGTTAAGCAAAGGCAAATGCTGATACATCCCAAGCAGTGCAGAATGTAGAGGACAACTGAGGTAAACCAGTATTGGGACACACACTACTTGCTGAAAATTTCTTGGCTACAGCATTCATTTTAAATGTGTGCCTTACTCCTTTCACCTCAGTGCAGACTGAATGTTCATCAATGTACTGCTTGTTGACCTTGTGCTCATATACTGAATAGAAGCACTGTATTATGGCAGGTCTTTTTCTTGCCTTTACTGTGATTATAACATGTCACTGTAGACCCAGCAGAGATAATAATGACACAGATTCTGGGTTTCATGCAGGAGGACATCCTAAGGGTTTTTTTGTACCTTTTAGAATATAGCGCGTTAGATTCTCATTGGTGAATATACTTGGTTTTAACAATTTCATTGGCCTAGACTAAGTCACCTTAACTTATTTTGAGAAAACTCTAGCTTTATTTTGAGAAAGGCTGAGACTGTTTTGAGAAAGGCATGAGAAAGAGTGTCATGTTTTAGGAAAGGGTTCAAAACGTTTTTTAGAAGGAGCTTATTCTTGTGAGAAAGACTTGGTTTATTACAAAAGAAAAACTTGTTATTGTGTGAAAAGCTCTAAGTTGCTATGTGAATCTTGAAGCATATATGTGAAAAACACAGATGTCTTTTGAGAGAATTCTGCCTTATCATACATTTTTATTATTATTATTATTATACTACTACATTATATTATGCCTATTAATACAATGCTACATTTCAGGGTGTTTTCCTCTTTGCTGCAGGTTTTTCTTCAAGGCTCTTTCCCAGGTTGTTTACTCCATATTCTGCTGCTTCAGCTCGCTGTTGTAGACAGATCTTCTCAGACTAAAACCTTATGACTGTGAATTAGGCACAAATCCTTAGGCCTTCAAAATTGGCTACCATAATAACATACTTTGCAAAGTCCATATCTCATGAGGCTGTAATGCATTATAAGGAGTGAGGAAATCACATAAACAAAGCACTCAAGAGTTGTGGCATTGAGAACATTCACAAAGAACTAAAATTAAAAATACACTTTGGACATCACAGAAAATCCCACAACCCTTTGGATCTTGAAGTGTCTTTCTCTGAATAAAGGTAATAAAAATTCTGAGCCATTTAAGTGAAGCACATTTCTAATACCTTAGTCCACTGAGCTCCATAACACTTTCTTGATTTGATTTCTCATCTTTCACATTTAGTAATCACCCTGTTTGTTCTGGTGGGTAATAGGAATAGTATTTATGAGTGAGAAAGATTCCAAAGAGCTCCTGTCCTTGAGAAGCCATTCACTGTACTTTTAATTCCTCATAGGCTATGCTCTGACTTATTTTAAAAGCTGCTCACAGATACAATAGTGTAGTTTCAATTCCAGGGGTAAAAAGATTTCCAAATAAAAAACATTCTACACCTATATATTACTGCATAACTTTCAGAAAACATTTTGCATTTGGAACTTGATACCTATGAGAAAAAGAGAGGTGTTCCTCATTCCCTCATCCCTCTAATGCAGTATTAGGGTGCTGTCTTTGCTGTAGACTGAATATTTTTAAGGAATGTATGAGTTGGATCATATATTCTTTATGAATATTCCCAAGACAAAATTGGTCTACGTGTTCTTTTGAAAATGTGCTTTTCTTTCTGTAGCATGGTCTCTGCTCCTTCTTCCCAATCATGGAAATTTGTTCTGTGACTGGTTAACACGCAGGGGATAGAGGTGTGAATAAGTCATGCTCTCTGTATATTGTCACACCATAGAGGAGGTAATGCCAAAACTCTAGAAAGTGCCTTGGCTTTTCCAGGAATTCCTGCTATTCCACTTAGTTGGTTTGAGAAACTTTAAGGACTGCAAATATTTCTACAACAAAATGGAAAATATCCCTGAAATACAACATTTATTTTCTTTGTATAAAGTGACACATCTGTAGAGAAAATCAAATGGTATATCTTTGTTTTAAAAAGTAAACATACCTCACAATGACTACTCTCTACCCAGTGGATCCATGGGTCTATCTAGAATCCAAGACACACAAAAATGTGCTTTTGTTTAAAAAAACACACCACCAACAACAAAATCAGAACTATCTTGTGCTTCTAATATTACTGAAAGCTCCTTGCAGAAAGCTGCTTACAAAACAAGCAAGGTCAGTTAAGCCTAAAGCAAGCAGCTGAATGTCCTAGCTGCAGAAATCTTGAGGCCATCCCTTATAGAGCAAGTTCCATTAAAGTGTAGATTATATCAGGGAAGAGATGTAGTTTCGTACTTTAAAACCTGCTTATTGTGGAAAAGGCGTTAGGCTTATATCAGTCTAGCTGAGGTTTTTATGGCAATTTAGATGATGGCAAATCATTAATGTAGAAGCACCTGTTTTATCAAGAATATCACTTTGCTTTTTTGTCTGATTTTCACCATGTGCCATATGTACAGCATTTGATCAAAGGTTATGAAGGCATTATCTCTTGCCTCACTGTAGTGGTTTAACCCAGGCTGAGTGCCAGGGGCCCACTACAGCCACTCTCTCACTCCCCCTTGCCCAGCTATAGAGGAGAGTGAAAATATGAGGAGAGGTTTCGTTATATTCATGATAAGGACTACAACAAATTCTTTCTTCATCACCGTCACAGGCAAAACAAGACTCCATGTGGGAATAATAGTCAAATTTATTACTAACAAGATCAGAGCCAAGAGTGAGAGACAATAAGAGACACCTTTTACCCCCCACCCCCTCCTTCTTACATCCAACCTATTCTCCTGCAGCGGTCAAGGGAAAAAGCGAGGTGGGGGGGGGAGGTGTTGCTGTGGTCAGCTGCTCTTCTCAGCCGCTGCTTGGGGAGAGGAGTCCTTCCAGCCTCATTCCATGGGGTCCATCCCTCACAGGATACAGTTCCTCTCACAAACTGCTCCGGCGAGAGTCCATCCCATGGGCAGCAGCCCTTCACCCACAGCTGCCACATGGCTCACATTCCACAGGGTGCAGTCCCTCAGGCTCAGGCTGCTCCAGCATGGTCCCCATGAGCCACGCGTCCTAACAGGAGAATCCTACTCCAAGTGGGCTCCTCTCCCCACAGGCTACAGTCCCCTGCCAGGACCCAGCTCCACTTTGGGTCTCCCACGGGCTACAGCCTTCCCCAGCATCCACCTGCTCCGGCGTGGCTCCTCCACAGGCTACAGGTGGATCTCTGCACTCCTGTGGTCCTCCATGGGCTGCAGGGGCACAGCTGCTTCACCATGGTCTGCACCATGGGCTGCAGCTGGATCTCAGCTCCGGCGCCAGGAGCATCTCCTCCCCCTCCTTCTCCACTGACCTTGGTGTCTGCGTTGTTGCTCACAGGCTCTCACCCTGCTCCTCTCCGGCAGCCATCTTCATTTTTCAACTACCTCTTTTTTTTCTTCCTTCTTAAATATGTTATCACAGAGGTGTTCCTTCAACTACTGATTGGCCTGGCCTTGGTCAGCAGCGGGCCCAGCCTGGGCATGGGGAAACTTCCAGCAGCTTCTCAAAGAAGCCTCTCCCTCAGCCCCCCCCACTGCCACCAAAACCTGGCCACAGAAAAACCAATACACTCACTTATCATTTCTGAGAAAAGATGAGCAGGAGAAAGGAGGGACAAAGGACGATACACAGAAATAGAAAAGTTTCAAAGTAGATCAAATAAGGCTGCCCATAACAGTTTCCCTTTAATGAAAGTCATCATTAATCAGCTGTAATGGCGGCTAAGAGTGTTGGTGAAACAGTAAATAAGCTGAAAAAAGCAGTCTCCAAGAATAAATGTACACTGCATTGCAGCAGACATGCTTCTCATTAGTTTAACTCAAATGTCACTAGTTAATGGGGAAAGTGATTTAGCAACCATCCTATGTGGTATAACTCTAGCTTCTCCATCAGCCCCCCCCAGGCACATGACTCGTGTACACGTGCAACATGACAACAGCAGATATGCATTTATGAATACTTTCCAGACTTTATTTTATGCTCCCTTCCAAAACCAAACCAAATTAATAAAAAAAAAGCCCAAACCCACAAAAAATGAAAAAAATCCCAACAACAACAACAAAAAAAAAACCAACCAAAAAAACCCCCACCTCATGACCTCAACAAAAAAACCCCAAGTAAATAAACAAAACCAAAGAATGAGGAAGGGGTTACGTGGACCTCTGTTACTGCCTGTGAATAAAAAGTTGCCTGGCTTGAAGCCCTGCCTGAAGGATTTATACTGCAGCACAGCCAGGGAACAGCTGGGAGACAAGCAGATCAATAGCATCAATGGTATTAGTGCAGTGCCTACATGAGTCAGAGCACCTATGCCTGGCGCCTGACTGAAGCAACACACACTGCAGTCATTCCCCTGCCTGCAGCAACCTGTCCCACTCCACTACCCAACTTTGTGCTCCCAGCTGACTTGTGTCCTCTCACCAAGGGGAAAGAGGCTGTCAGGGCTCTTAAGGGAAACTTTCTTAAGAGAAACTGGCTTAGTTTTTCAATAGTCCCTTTTGAAAGTTCCTATAATAGCCTCCCCTTAAGAGTGTCATATACATATAACGATGGGAAAAGTGTTGTATCGTCCTCTTATGCTGGCATGCAGAGACAGACCACAGAGCTGTTAATAACCTGCCTTGTGGCTCCTGTGTGGGCCAGTGGAGTGGCCTGGAGCTGAAGCAGAGACATACCGAAGACGTGGACTCAATATCTCAAAAATTCCTTAAAGCTAGACCAGGAATTAGAAAGATTTTACAGCTGTCCTAAGTTTGCCACTGTCAAAGTCCAGCTACAGGACCAAGGAGAGTCATCCCACATCTCTAAGAATATTTTCTTTTAAACATAAGACTAAATTGAGATTATTTCACATTTATTTGAACATTGAAACAGGAGACATTCTTTCCAGGTGATTCTAGAAGTTTAAAAACTTACGGTAATGCAATAATATGAAACCCTCAATATCAAACATTCAGCCATAAAATAAGGCCTTTATTTCATTCAGCCAGCAGTATTACATTTTCATACACAAGTAAAGTTGAAAGGCAACAGATATGAGTGGAATTATTTTGAAAAAATAAACTTAGAATTTTGTGGACAGAGGTAATATGGTGGTGGATGCTTTTCTCCCAAAAACATGCTTTCTGAAAGGCTCAGAGAAGTTTTAGGAAGCAAAGTAGGTAAAAAGAAAACAAAAACAAAATAGGTGATTGCTCATAAATTGAGCTTTGACTTAATTATGAAATGAGTAACTTTGTTACATTATTAAACTTTTTCAGAGTTTTTTTCACACAGATGAAAAGGAACCTTCACTGAGGAGAATTAAGACCCCAGATTTGGGTAATTCCTCTTGCTTTGACTGTTACTACCAGAACTTCGGTGAATTGACACCATCTCCTGTGGAATCACTACTCTGTGGACATAAGGCAAGCAAGAAAAGACTTCAACACACTAATTGACTAGAAGGCTTTTCTCCCTTCCTTCAACAGCAGAAGTTTCTATTAGCAATACTGAAACTGAAAGACCAAAAGCGTATTCAGATCAAAACTTGGCATTAATGTATAAGGAAAGAATACTGAAAAAGCCACAAGAACATCACTCTAATGTATCCTCTCACCTGTCAGAAATCTTAGTATTCCAAGAGTTTTCTATCTTCCTCTGTGTTTAAAAGCCCTCGAGGATTTTTCTTCCCCATTAACTCCATGAATTGCCTTGTGCAGACACTCTAACATCTACAATATCACGTAGTAGAAAGGCAAAAACTTCCCTAGAAAGGCTCAAGTCATTCAAGTATTAGAAGACAGCTAGTGAAACTGTGAGAAAACATAAATAATTTTTCCTATATTTGCTTTTTTTCTGTTCTTTGTACAGTTTTGTAGTTTTCTTCATTCACTCCTTCTCCAAGTTGTGCCATGCCAATCCAATCTATCCTCACAAGAAGGCAGGCACCTTTACTAGAAGGATTTGCTTGTCTTACATATTTGACATTTTGCTAGTTGCCTGGAGAATTCCAGAGAAAATTGGATTATACAGTTGTATTATTTTTGCTCAATTACTTAGTTCCCTTTAATATTCCCTTCATATCTTTGTCTGAGTTTTTGGTTTGTTTTGTTTTTTCTTTTTTTGTTTGGTTTGGTTGGGGAGGTTTTTGTTTCAGTTTGGGTTTGTGTTTTTGGATTTTTTTTTCGTTTCTTTTTTTTTTTTTTTCCTTTGCTGCAAAGAAGAGGAAAGTACGGGCTGATAGAATTGGGGCACTTCAGCCTTAAGAAGAGAAGGCTCTGGGCAAACCTTAGAACACATTCCAGTACCTAAAGGAAGCCTACAAGAGAGCTGGAGAGGGACTTTTTACAAGAGTGTGTGGTGATAGGACAAGAAGGAACAACTTTAAGCTGAAAGAGGGCAGGTTGAGATTAGATATTAGAAAGAAATTCTTTACTGTGAGAATAGTGAGGCACTGGAACAGGTTTTCCAGAGAAGTTTGTGGATGCCCCATCCCCGGAAGTGTTCAAGGCCAAGCTGGATGAAGTGCTGAGCAACTTAGTCTAGTGGAAGGTGTCCCTACCCGTGACAGGGGATTAGGACTAGATGAGCTTTACAGTGTCTTCCAAGCCACTCCAGGCTTCTATGATTCTATGAATATGGGAAGAATAATTTTTTATTCCAGTCCTCTGCATCTGCCTGCCATGCTTTCATGTGCCTGTGCAGGGACCTTGTTGATGCTGTAACAAGATGAAAGCATCAAACAGCTCACAAAGCCACAACATTTTTGTTCAGTATTTTATATTAATAATATTCAACAGTTCAAATTATTCAGCTACTTTTTAAAAACACTTTTAGATAAGAGACAAAGAAGAGGCAGTTTTCTAGCTGCCTTTACAGATATTTCTAATTACCTAGCAACTTTTCCTGTGAGAACAATCTCTGCCAGAACAATGAAGTGGCTGAAATTCAGTCATTCCATGTGTCAAAGGAAAAATGTACCCTTTCACCTCCTGCACTAGGGAATAGTTGGTTTTCACAGAGAACATGGAAAAAGTCATGTCCTGATGATTTGGTTTACTAACTGTGGAACTAAAAATATTCTTTTTGACCTGTCAGAACAGCTGATCTTGTAATTCACTTCAAGATCCAAGTGACTTGCACAAAAAAATTCTGCTGTTTTTTACCTAGTCAATCTCAATAAGCCAGTATACAGAACAAGTGAAAAAAATATCTGACTGAGCTGCAGCTGGATAATATAGCTTGCTCCCACTCTTTTCCTGCACATTTGAGAAGAGAATTCTGCTGATAATAACAATTGGAACCATATTTTTGCAATGTGCTAATGCTAAATGTGCGTAGCAAATGAGAGTTTCTGCCTGCACATAGGACAGTTGTCAGGTTGTCAGTATCTGTGCTTAGAAACTAAGGTAAACTGCTTGCACCCAGATATCTGCCTTTATCTGGCTGTATACTTTCTCTTATGTACTCAGGGTTATAACCCTGAAGAAACCTATAACAATATGTCAAATAGGAGAAGTTATTACTTTACTTTGAAAAGACTCCTTGAATTTTTTAACTCTTTTGTATCTTTGCCTGTGGAAACTGATAGTGAGCCCAAACAATGATCTCAACTGCAAATCTTTACTAAGCAACAGAGAGCTGAAGCCAGGCAATCTGAGTTGGTAAGCACTCCAACAAGGCCAGAACAGTTTCTAGAAGTGTCATCTAAAGTACCAGAAATGGTACTGTAGTCCTATCTATTTCCATGCCACTTTATTCTAGGTCTATTAATTTTCTTCAATTGTGCTATACACTGGACCAGAAGACTGCTTTGAGATCTATTAAGAAAAAGAAGAGTTAAAACTACAAAACTGGGAGTGTGAAGCCCAAATGGCCCCAATAACAGCTGTTGACAAACACATTAGGGAAATATCCTAGAAACCAGTTAACTAGCAGCATGTGATCAACCAAGTATATGCTGTGAGAGGTTGATATAGTCATCTTTGCTTAGACTAATGTGTGTTCGCACTTCAGTCACGAGATCCTCCTCTTTTTGTCCATTTTTGGGTTGCACCAGTGCATTCAGCAGTACATCGGAGTCTGCCAGGAGAGATCAGCCTGAACTACAAAGGACCCAGCTCCATAGCATTCATCTCCGTTTATTTCTTCTAGTAAAAGCCTTGGGTTTTATTTAATTTGAGAGAATTCAAATCCAGCATTGTCATTTGCCAGAGATAGAGCCTAAAGTGTAACATTTCCATTTAAGCACTTTAAATGCCATGTACAGACTTATCTAGATGCTTGCCTGCATTTTTTTATTTTTTCTGCTTAGGAGAGAGACACTAAGCTCTATCAGTTTATGGTAGCAGAGAGGAAAATGCGTAGTGCCAAAATATCTCAAATCGGATCACCATCATGTGCTTTGCTGTCTCAGAAGGGAAAAAAATCTTAATGTTGCCTGCAGGTGGGCAAAATTCAATGCTGCCAAGAAAAATGCATGCAAAACTGCCTTTACCTCTAGGAAAAGTGTCTCCAGCTGCTGCACTATGGTACCAAACAAGTTCCACATGTCAAAGGAGGAATGCAGTGTGGTGCTGAAAAAAAAGAAATGGCAGGTACCATCTGTACTCTCAGAAATTCAGCAGTTGCCTAGACAGTTGCTGCCATTGAAAGAAGCAAGATTGCTTCTCTTCTATTAATAAGGAAACTTGACAAGACTGAAAAGGACTCGAAGGAGCTGTCATTAAAGAAGTTTACATTCCACAGCATCTCCCAGCAAAGAAAATGCAGCAATGAAACATGTAAGTAGCCACCATCCTGTGATTGTCTGCCAACAATTTCCAGTAAAAAGACCTAATTCTTGGAGAGAAAAGGGCTGGGGTAGTAGCAGATCTACATCTTTTTAAAGTACCATTAAGTACTGTTTTGGCTTCACTTCTAATGAAGACTTCAGAGCAGATCTATCATTGAATAGGGGGATCGAATGTATACTGGACAAGCCTGCACGAAGCAGCCTTGAAATCTGCTACATGAAATCAGGAAATACTTGTTCCACAGCTTTGCTACCAGTACATAAGAGATCCTCCAAGGCAAGGGCCACATATCTATGTCCACACTCTTCCAGCCGATGGCAGGTGGCATGAAATGAAAGATTAAAAGGATTGGTAAGGGAATCTGCAGCAACCACAAGATACAGCATTTTGTATTGGTAGATATATATTTGTTTGTGGATGTGAGGGAACTCCAGGGCATTCATCTGCTTGGTCTACCTACCTGCCTGAGTGCCACTGCCTTCTCTACACACAGTTTTCCATGAAAGAGAATGAACTTCTGCAGGACATGGAGGTGAATATGCCAAGCAATTCATTAGCACAGTGCTGGTGCACTGCTCATTGTTAGATGACAATTCCCATTTTGAGCCTGGAGGGTATGCAAAGGGCAGGTAAACAGTTAATGAGCACAGTTCTTTGAACTGAGTGGCTGAATCTGTGCTGAATTTTTAAATCCTTTATAGCTGTGATATTTCAGAGTCCTAAAAATGAATCAGAACATCTGACAGGTATGCCATGAAGTTTCATATACACATTGTGCCAAGATTTAGCACTGAGCATTTCCCTTCTGATATGCTGACAAAGGGAAAATGTTTTATGCAGAGGTTTGTATGCTGTTTTGCACCTAAAATAAAATGGTAAAATTCAGCATTTTACTGTTTCTTTTCTCACACAGAAAAATTCCATTGAAATATATATATAGTGGTTTCCCAGTATTATCACAAGCAAAAGGTTACTTCATCAATAAAATAATGTTGGTGCTCAAAAGCTTAATATATACATTACTGAGAAGGTGGCGCTCAATATTGAAATAGAATCAGCAGTGTCCCAAATGTTAAACTAATTCTCTATACTTACATTGCTTAATTCATCTCAAAGCTTCTTCCTCTCTGAACAAATAGGGAACAGTTAACTAGCCTGAGTAATTCCAACAATCGCAATGCAGACCCTTTGCAGCATCTACTTACCATCCTGCAGTAAAACTGCATGCTTTTGTTGATCAGAAAATCAGAAAAGGAGGTGGCAAGTTTCCAAGGAAAGTCTCATATTTTCCAGACCTGAGGAAAAATGAGAGAATATGAAAAATGAGAGAATAGAATATGCTTAGTTGAACGGGACTCATCAGGATCATAGAATCCAAGTCCTATTTCTACACAGGACACCCCAAGGATCACACCATGTGCATGAGAATGTTGTCCAAATGCTTCTTGAACTCAGTCAGGCTTAGTACTGTGACCACTTCTCTGAGGAGCCTGCTCCAGTGCTCAAGCACCCTCCGGATGAAAAACCTCTTCCCAATATCCAAACCAAACCCCCACCCTGCCTCAGCTTCATGTCATTTCCTTGAGTTCCATCACTGGTCACAAGAGTGAAGAGATCTGTTCCTGCCCCTCTGCTTCCCCTCAAGAGGAACTTGTAAACTGTGATGAAATCTCCCCTCAGTCTTCTTTTCTCAAGGCTGAACATACCAAGGGACCTCAGCTGCTCATCATAAGGCTTTCTCTCCAGACTATCCACCATCCCTGAGAGCCCTCCCCTGAGAGCTCTCCAACAGCTTATCGTGTAATGTTTCATTTCCATATAAAACAGCACTTGTGCTCCTATTTCTGCCTTTCAGTTTACCTACTCCCAAGACTGTATCTGAATCTGTTACTGACATCACATTGTTTTCAGGGTTCTCCCTCTCTGCTCCATTTGCTGTATACACATATAGATGCTCTAAGCTTTGCTGTTCTTGTACTGAACTTTGATCAGCCAGCTGCTGACATTGCCACATTAACAAAACCAGCATGCAACACAGAGGTTTAGAACATGCAAATCTCATGGGTGAACCTTCTTTGAGAGGAGGCTGTACTAGAGACCTCCTGAGGTCCCTTCCAGGCTGAGTTGCCTTGTGATCCTGCCTACTTACCTGCTGGAGTCCACAGACTGTGATGCTGAAGCATAAGTAAGGGCTAAGGAAAGATGGATGAAAAGTAACTGCATCAGGAGAGATTTGCTTTCAGAAGGTTTTTGAAGAAAAATTTCCAGAATTTCCCACTCCAGAGGTTAGGCTTTAAAATATTCTTGGGACAACAGAGGGGTTTTTTTAATACCTCTCTAGAATATTATCACATATAGAAAAGGAATTGTTGGCAGAGATGCAAGTGCATTGTGCTGAGGCAGGGTGAGCTCTTATTTCCATGCATATGCCATGAATTTATTTTTATGGTGTTGTATTGAGAAATCCTGAATCTCTTCTAGACACTCAGCTGCACCCTAAGCCCTGTTGCTGCAGTGTGAGACCTCTTTCCTTCAGTGGACAGAAATATTCTCACTCTGAGGCAGACATTTCTGTTCAAATCCATATTCATAACAAGTATCCAAAAGAGAAAAGACAAAAAATGGTAGACATTCACAACAAAATTCTGGCAAAGAGAAAATAAATATTTCTGCCCCTTCCTTGATTTGAGTAAATATACACAGAGAAGCAATTAAAAAAGGCTTAACTTAAATTGGTTTTCCAGATGAACAACGGTTTGGATAGCAGTGACTGCGTGTATAACATTTATCCCTTGGGTTAATGATACTCTCTTCCAATTTTCCTTAATCCCATTACAAAGTCAATAAATATTTCTTTTTTTCCTAACACTGTTCTCCATCGAGGAGGGGAGAGGAGAGGAGAGGAGAGGAGAGG
>VXBA01000665.1:1718394-1756742 GCA_013399895.1 Serilophus lunatus | reverse complement strand
GGGTAGGGAACCTAAAGAAACAAAGAAGGAGGACAGAAACACTATAAAGTGGTTCCTCAAAGTTAAAAGAGGGCACTAAATTTAGAGATCCAAACCCAAACATCACTCTGTGGCCCAGGAGCAGCAGGTTATAACAAGTCTTTGCAGTACCAAAAGAAAGATACAGGAGTCTAACTGGAGCTAACTCCAGAGCCATCAGTTCCTGCGCTTCAAAGTGACAGTCACACATACTTGTTATCCCATGCCTTCACATGGGCTCTGATATGAGACACGTTTCCCAGCACAGCTTCGGCGACAGCATTGTCAAGCCCACCTTTGTGTCATAACCTGACTCTGGACAGGCTCAAGGAAACTTAATTCGCATGTTACAGATTCATAATGGTAGGAGAAGTAAACTACAGATAAACTGTCTTTGTATTCAAAATACCAAGTTTCCTTGTCTTCAGAGAAAAAAATCTGGATCATAAAGACCCAGTGTTGCAGGTACATGGGTACAAGGACAGGAGCAAAGCAGTGGTTAAATCAGGATTTGAAGCAGTTCAAGTTTTGAGAGTTGTGGGAATTTCATATATGTTTCAAATGTATATATTTTAAATGTAAACTTACCTAAGAATTTCCAGACTAATTTTTTGTAGGTTGAATTATTTAGAAAATAATGTTTCCTCTCAAGAATTCTTCCCTTAGGTAATTGATAAATATTCATAACCCAGACTCCCTGTTAATGAAGATTTTTGCTTGGGAATAACAATTAAGAGTCTTTGTCAAAATCCCAAGTTGAAAATAACTGTCATTCAAACGTTATTGTTTTTGAGCATGTGTAAAATATTGCTTTGCAAGATCCAAAAAAAATCTTTCCTGGTAAGTTGTTTGAAACAATGCCTAACTAAATGTGAAGGGGCTTGTCTTAACAGCATACCAATGAGATGTAACTGGCAATCAGGTGTGACTTGTTTAACAAATTAACAATATGTTTCTCTAATAGGAAATTTGTTGTTCCATATTCAGCATTGAAAATTTGCAGCTACTTAAAAAATCTACAGAGACTTTCAACATAATTAAGGTTAAATTTACTTTGAAATTCATGACGGCCACATAAAAGCAAACTAGCACAAAGTGCACATCTGGAAGAGTGCACTTTCAAGAAATTCTTTAAAATTTTTGTTAAGGCTACCTCATTTACATCTAAAAAATAAATGAGAATTCATCAAACTCTCAGTAACACCCATGTCTAATTCTGAGGGATTTGTGTGTTGAAAAAATCAGATGTCTTAACCTCATTCTTACTGGGTTTTTAAAAATTTCTGAAGATTAGAAGGGAGGAATTTGAGTTGATACAGAAAATCATAATGAATTCCATGCTAAGCTCCTGATCTGTTCCTATTTGCTAATTTTGTGAATTATTGCAGCATTTATCAATTTGCCAGAAGTGGACATTTCTGAACAAGTTTGGTCTATTTATAGATTTCTATACTTACACAGCTAATCAAAGAGATCCCTCTCTCCCTCCTATCAAATCAACTGAGATGTGATGACCCATGTATCAACAACCTACCTGTTTTCCTAGCCTGCATATGCTCCAAAATATCACAGCTGCAGAAATATTTCATGAAGAACCATATTCTGGAAGAAGTTCTCATGGAATCTTGTTACTTTACAAGTCTTGAAAAATGCTTCTGTTTTTCTTGCAATTGGTGTTGTTTTCTCCAAACATCTCTATGCTATAGGATGCTGAAAGACACATAAATACACATCCTAGCTTATTAGCAAAGATGGGCATTATACACTGTACACCTAAACACATTCAAAGAAAGCATGACAAGTATTCATGAAACATACTCATAAAAGACCATCTTCCAACTCTAACTTCCAAACCTACAGTGTTAAATTTCATAAAATCCTAGAATGGTTTGGATTGGAAAGGTCTTTAAAGATCATTCACTTCCAACCCCTCTGGTTGGGACACCTTCCATTAGACCAGGCTGTTCAAAGCCCTGTGCAGCCTGGCCTTGAACAATTCCAAGGATGGGGAATCCACAGCTTCTCTGGGCAAATTCTTCTACATCCTCATGGTAAAGAACTTCTTAATGGTATCATTTTTCTTAGCAAAACTATTTAATCGAATGGACGTAGAGCTCTGAAAAAGCCACCTCCATATCAATGGGCGCTTGAGTTGTTTATAGAAAGACAATAAAGCTTAAAAAAATCTTCAAAAAATCCGCATTATGGAGGAAATGAATGATCAGAAGAAACTGAAAGGAAACCCCACTTTGGAGAACACCATCATAATGGGTCTCCATAGGAGGAGAGAATTTCTCATGAAGTACTCTAAGTCCATCCTCCATAGAAACTCTTATAAGTGTATTTCTCTTAGTGATCATTTTAATTTTGTTAGTCTTTACATAGAAAAACACAGACTAGTAAAGGAATTCAACCCCTTCTCTGAGCAGTCTGTCTTTTTCTCCCAGATGGCTTGTACTTCTAAATCTCCTAAGCAACAAGCCAGCTATAGCTTCCCTTGAGAGACTCCTCTCATGCTCTCATCTTCTCATCCTTATATATTGTTTACAATATGAAAATATTTCATGAATTGTGTCCTAAATGTTCCATTCTCTTGCTAAATAGGAGCTCTTAATTTTCTCCTTTCATCCCCTTTGAGTTATTCCACCCTCCTTAGCATGTTGATTCTTTCTACCTTTCCCCATAACATTTCACTTCTCTTAGAATAGCTGAAGCTGTAATGATCAGCTAAAACAAGACCTCTGCCTTAAAGATGGTAAAATGTAGATGAGTTAATGCCAGCACAGGTGATCAGAAAGGATCACAACATAGTCAGCATGGCAGCTTGCTTCCCTCTTTTAGCAAAATTTAACGTGATATACTTAAGTGTACATTGAAGAATCCTGTAAGTACAGTGCACTTAATAATAGCCTTATTTTATGTGACTACTTTTTAATTCAGAGGAGAGTGAAAGATCATATAATTATCTCATTGGCCCAGAATCAAACTGTTGCTGTGAAAAAAAACCCCTGTAGGAAGTGTGGACAATTTTTAGCTTTTCCTCAAAACAGAGAAATTAATATTTATCAGACATTTCACTAAGAGTCAAAAAGAGTTTTCTGTTTAACTCAAGCAAGGCTGAAGAGTTCTTAGTATTTAGGATACCATATGAATATATAATAAATAAAAATGCATGTAGCATAATGAACATTTTTCTTTAAGTCAGCTTTCTTTAATTTGAGATGTTACATTTTTTCAAAGCTAATTTTTAAGGTCGAATTCCATGACAATGAAAGCAACATGGACTGAAACAAAAGCAAATTTTAACATAGCGTGAAAGAAAACATACCACAGTCTCGTGTTTCTGATTCCAACAAGGATTGCCGAAAGTTTATAGGGGTATAGCATAGCAGAATATCTAGTAGTATAAATAAAAAGGTAATATTTAGATGCACACCTTATTAAATATTACTCTTTTTATTCCATGCATACAGAGAGCAAATCTGAAACCATTTGAAATGTTTTCACAGTAGAAAAAAAAGGTCTACTATAAATCATGTGAAATATTTGGAACAAAACCAGTCAGTGCAGGTTCTTTTTGTATGGAAAAGACAACGGCTTATTTTAATGCTGTAAATATCTATCAGAGTTGAAATCATATCATAAATTATTAAATCTTACTGTTAATGCTAAATGTAGGAGATCTCCTAAGTACAGTATCCTACTGATAGTATTAACTTTTATGAACTTAAGATCAAGTTTGGCGTTTTGGGTATGTCCAAATAACTCCAATGACATCCATGGGAGATCTACAAATGAAAAACAAGATTCTAGTCAGATCACCGATTTCTGACCATATTGCTATACCTCTTTCTCTCGAAAATTTGCTTATAGAGAAGGTTATGCAAGTTCATCCTGTGTCTATATATATATATATACTGTAAAAGGGACACATAGACTTGTAGATAAATATAAGTTTCTTAGAACTCCTAAGAAGTGTGTATCAGAGCTGCATGAACAAGATGTTCTGGAGGTCTTGAAGAGTTCAAACCCAGAAGAATCTGAGTGTTGTGCTCAACCACCATAACAATCCCTCACCAATATCAGTCAGTCAGCAAGAACTGCATGAGTATATAGTTGAGGGGTTTTGTTTGTTTTTCAACTTTTGATCCTCAGAGATTTAATTTGGAATTGTGCCATGTAGCTCCGGGCTTATATTGTCTTGGCAGAGACCTACTGACAAAGTTTTGTGTAATATTAGCATGTTCTTATCTCCTCCATAAACTGGAAGTGTAACTTGACTCTTGTCATTTTAAGATATTGCTTATAGATTCACAGTGACAATTTTTTTTCCCCCATGATTTTTAAGGATAATGCTGTTTAATCAGTGAGATACAAATGCCTCCTCAGGGAGGAAGATGTGTATCCTCCTTTGTGAGCATAAATTCACAAGTGTGCATGTGTCTGTATATACCTACACACATGCATGCACATATATATGATGTAGTCACAGTGTCATAAATATTTTAATTTGAAAAGAAAGGAAAAGTTTTGTACTTTCCACTCTCCCTGTATTTTTACCCTCTATGTATTTGTGTGAACAGAAGAATAAAGCATAGCTACGGTATTTCCTCTGGAGGTTTCTAAATCTAAATTAATAAAGATTCTTTGCAAAACATGCCTGAGGTCATCCTCAAGACAGTGTTGAGACTTCAATGCCAGACTAATACTCAGACCAAAGAGATGAATTCTTCAAGCTTGTCAGAGATTGTTGATGTCATAGATGATGATGGATGTCAATTAGTCTTTATATATTTCAGTTAGAAAGTGAGCAGGGAAAAGGATTCTTCCAGAAATACTGCATATGGGAAATCCCATAGGAAGTTATGTGGCAAATCAACAGCATCATGAAGGTCTCATGAATTCTTAAGCACATTAACAAAATAAATTACACTGCAAGATTCAACTACCTAACAGCATAAGAGAAAACAGTTTGAACAAGGTATCTCCCTGCTGATTGCTTCAGTTCCCTCTGTTATGATTTTGATATTGCTACATTTCTAAACTCTTTTCAGCTCACAGCACTTAGACTCTTCTAATTTAAAAACCAAAAAACCAATTTTCCGTGGAAAATACAGAAGAACCTGAAAGCTGAACTGACCATTTCTATCTTCATCACAATAGAGAGTGTGTCAGCTGAGCAATGCAGAGCATGCTGGTAGGAGACATAGTGTTAGTAATGAGCCAAATGAATCCCTGGTGTGACTTCACTCACTTCATTTGAGTTATCCCCAGGATAAATTTGCCCCGGTGTACTGAGGACTCTAAAAGTTTTTAGCTGAAGAGAATAGCAGTGCATGGGAAAATGGCAGTCTTTTCCTGAATATTTGAACTGGACTGTGAATCCAAAGTATGCTTGCAGCTTCATTTTGATACAATCTCTTAAATCACTTTTACAGTTCCAGAAAGTGTTGCATGATATCCAGCCAGCAACACAGTGAATTAATAAGCAATGAGCTATGCAGTCCTGTCAAAACAAGCTCATTAGTAAGTTGGCTGCTGGGTTTTTGCAACCACTAGCTAAACTTTGGCAATATAAACAGGGGCACCTACAGGGAGGTCCCCCAAGCTCTCTGTACTTTAAAAGATTTAAGAATTTATTTTTGAACATATAAATAGGACCCAGCATCCATTTTCAGCAGGGTAAGTAAAAATAATTTTCTGAATGTCTTACAAAAGGTTTATTGCAATGATTAGATAGAAAGTTTCTTCTCATATGATTAAAAAAAAAGTCACATAATATAAACAAAAAGGGATGCTTCCTGATATATTGTCAAACTCATAAAACCTGACTCTGGTTTTTCAGGACTCTAAACAAAGTAAGACACTTTGATGCTCTGATGATTGGATGGTAATTAGAGGGCCACACAAGTTCATAATATATATGAAGAGCATAATACATTAGAAGTCCCTGTTTATGAATAGCTCACTGATGGCTTCCCCAGTGACTCAACCAGGCTGTCCATAAAAAATTAAAGGGCACTGTGCCTAGCCTTTCTTCGCTAGATTTACAAGGACATATCTAGAATTCCTGTCAGACACTTCAGGCTACAAAAGTACTTCTAGAAATTATAAAAGTACTGGAGTCTAAAGATATTCCTTCCATGCCAGAAGTTCTGAATGTATTTATTTGTCTTTTTATAGACATATGCATATTTTTAAAATCTATTTATAATCAAAGAAAGTTTTGAAATTCTTTTTCTCACCAGTCTTTGAATTTCAGAAGCCATAGTTGTCTCACTCAGGGGCAGCATCCATCCACTGACACCACCTTCCCACTGTTTGCATCTAAGAGAGCATCTCAACATTTGCTACATTGCCAGTGAACAGCAGCAGCAACCTGGGTGGCCGTTTGGCCAGAAGGCAGGTGAAGGTTTTTCTCGCCTACACACTCTGCCTCCGCAGATGCAGCTTTTGCCACCTGAAAGCTTCAGTGACCATACTCCAGCTATAACCTCTGTGGAAAAGAGCTGTTTCAGTGTCACCTCTGGTCAGTGCCTCGCCATGAGGATGCAGTACTTGTGCTCTGTGAGCAGACATGGCTCTCCTGAATGCATTACCTTTGATATGTGAAGGTCTAATTAGTTTGTTACTCACATGCTGTGGAAATCAGCTCTCTCTAACAAAAAAAACCCTACAGCTTCAGTCTCATTATTTCCTTTATGTAGTTTACAATGCAATGTTTTTTATATATGGACATCAGACATACCTGTCAACAATAAGAAAACATTGGTGTCTTTAATTCACAGGCCCTTTTTCACACTGTGCATCTTCAGAAGCAGGTCAATGTAAGGACCACTGGTATGAAAAGAAGGGGTAAAAATCAGCATCAGCAGAAGTCAGGCCCTGGGCTTCTAAGTACATACTATACATTAGTGTCTACTTCCTAGGACAGTTAGCTGTAGGAAGAGGAACTGGGCCCTGTCATTTTCACTGAAGTACTCAGATTCAGAAGTATTCATTCTAGAAATTAAAGCTACCCTCTTTGAGAAAGACAGAGACTATTACTACTACTTTCTCTCTGCAGTCCTGGCTGTAACACTGTAATGCCAATAGTTTTTATCTAACATCCAAACTGTGTAAATGTATATCTTTTTTTTTTTTTTCATTGGCTAGTAGTATAAAATCTTGTAGTTTGTTTCATTATGTAGCTTTCCCATTTGTGTGACAGGCAATTTATTGCAGCACTTCGATGGATTGTAATGGCTGTAGTAACTGTGCAGTTAAGTGCTGTTTTTAAAAAGTAGAACTAGCAAAATATTTAATGAAGCATTTGGCTTTCTGTGCGACGAGATGAGAGCACCCTGTTGTATGCCAAATCAATTTGATTTTGCACAATATATCCATTCAAGCAGCAACTCTGGAGGCTGGAGAGCCAGAGGAGCCGAGAGTAGATTTTCTAGGTTGTATAGAAAATAGAACTTCCAGATGTAATTTCCAAGTACTAAGAAGTGCCATTTACTCTGAGAGACATGGATTTCCAGCACGATTTGGACAAATTCTTTGGAAACTCTTCAATCTTTGTTGAAAGTCAGCGAGAATGTTTTGAATGTTACTGCTGCTACTATGGGTTTAACACTATAATATCAATATTTAATACTACTAATTCCCTAGAAAATGTATATCCTGCAATCATACTCTTCAAGGTGAGACACATAGAGTGAGTAAATCTGCGAATGAGCAGCTAAGAGTAATGAAAGGAGGTTGATTGGGGGGGGGGGGGGGGTGTGACTTTGCTTTTGTTTTCTGGGTGGGAGAGTGTTTTGTTGTTGTTTTTCAGTCCTTCTTTTGGGGCAATTTTCACTCCATGTTCAATTTCAAGGCATTCATTTCCACGCATTTCAAGAATACAGAATCTGATGGGACCAATCTTTCACCTAGTATTGTTAAGGAAAATTATCACTTCATGCAGACACCAAGAGTTGTCCATAAATTTCTTCCATAAATTGCTGTAAGAAAGAGTGGAAAATAATAAAACTCCTAGCACATACCATTCTACTGGAATAAGAGATAATCCCAGTAGGTCCTGGATCCCACAGTTATCTCAGATTTCTGGCCCTGAATTACCAAGGTAGTCTTTCTTCAAGTTTCTTCATACCAGACTTCATTGTGCATTGTAGACGTGCCTGGTAAACAGTTGCAGATTTCTCAAAATTTCCTCTACCGAGCGGAAAAGAAAGGAAATGAGAGAACAGCTGAGTTCTGGCATGACACTGTTGTCATTCTGATACAGGACTAATAAGATATTGGGTTTAGAGGCAGTACTGTTGATACCTGTAACCAGGACTTTTATCATCCTCAGAAGTCTCTCTTTGGCCAAACAATTATTAAATGATATCATGGGATTGATATTTTTAGTTGGTACCTCAATCCCTTCCATAATGTTGGAAAATCAGCATCAGATTTTTCATTGATACCAGACTGGATACACTCAGAGACTAGAGTCTGACAAGAACAGATCTTCACAGTTTTAAGTCACGAATTATGCTCTGCTGCCAATGGACCAAGTAGGGTCACATCCTCTGGCAGACAAGAAATGAGCAGTATAGGCAGAGGACAATACGGCAACCCAGAAGATTGAGTATGGGAATTTACAAACCCTTTTAGATCATGCCTGAAGAGCACAGTACTGTGGAAAGGGTCAACATGTGACAACAGCGGCCACCAAGGCTATAATGAGGTGAGTGGGCAGTGCATTACCTTTGTGTGCTGCAGGCACAAATGACAGTGGAAACAAAGTACAGGAGGAAATCCAGCAGCCACCTCCCTGTAAGCAGGAATGACTCATAAGTATGCTCCCATCAGCAGATCATGTTGCTAACGCAATGCATTTTTTTTAAGAGTATCAGGAAGGTTATAAAAAGTGCCAAAAACTGTGTGAGACCACACAGATTTGAAGCCATATGACCCCTCTTCAAGGAATTTTCAAGCCAGACAACTGCTGTGATGAGTACTGAGTGGTCACCTTTCAGCTTCAGAGCATCAAGGGAACACGCACTGGGACAAGAAGGCTACTTACAGATTACAAAGGTGCTCCACAGCAGCAGCAGCAGCAGCAGTGCTGCAAGCAAGATGGACCCTGGATTTCGAATGGGGTATGGCTGAGGCCACTCAAAGGCTGAGTCCACTCCCAGGGCCCTTTAAGCAAATAAAAAAAAGCAAAAAAACCCATTTTTTTAGTGCTGCTTTCCGTTGCTTTTTCACAAGTCCTAGGATTCTTTTTTGTTGTTGTTGGTTTTCTTTTAATTGGGAAAGAGCTGGTATTTTTCATAGTCTCATAAATTTTTAAATAACCCCTGAGCTTAATAAAATCTTTTCTTCTGGTCCATGTTCATAACACCTGCGTTTAATCAAGCCAAACAGTTCCTTTTTCCATCTTTTGCACTTCTCTCCTGCCTGTGTTCGAAAGGTCTTGCAGTACCCTACCTTTCACTAATTTCTTTATAACTGTTCTTTGCAGATGCTACCAGTTCTATGGTTGCCACCAAGACAAAAAACATACCCATGCCAAGAAGGATTAAAAAAAAAAAGAAAATAAAATACAAAATATCTCACAATAATTAAAATTTCACTTAATTGCAGAAAAGACATGGAATTAAAAAAAAAAAGTAAATATGGCATGGTTGTGGATCCAACTAGCTAACTATATTTTTGAAGGGGTAGGTTCTGTTGCGTTCTGAAAAGTGATTCCTTAGACTTCTTATACACTACAGAATTAAGTCAAAACTGCATGATCATTTTTGCAGGGTACCCTATTGTGGGACAACACAAACATTTCACTCCAGTGAGGATATATCTCGCATCACAAAAAAATTCTCATGGAAGTGGACAAAGAAGATTTCTCAGAACAATAATTAGATTTGATTTTCTAATTAATTATATTATAAAACAATTTACTGAGTCATTTTTTACACTGAAGCAGATACCAAAGTAGAGATGCATAAGATCTCAGGGATAATTGACATGGGAGAGAGCTCATTCCATCTTTCTGGTACAATTTTAGCAGGAAGGTTAGACACAGCACAATAAATTTACAGGTAGGTATCAAATAAAAGATGAGGCATATGATGACTCTTTAGAGAAGAAAGATAAAAAAGAAGCAAATGGCAATAATTTAGAGAACTGTAAGAATAAAATTGTTCATTACTATTTAAAACATGAATAGAACTGTAAAACTGGAATTAAATGCAAAACAAAATAGTGGCAAGCTGTTCTCCGCCACATCCACTGAATCAAATGACTTCGTCACAACTGGAGTAAAGATTTCAATCCATAATGAGAAAGTAAATAATCTGAAGGGTAGAGAAACATTTCATAAAATTAAGCTGGAAGCAGTTTTATATCTGTATGCAATCTGACTTAATATCTGTTCTCTAAACAAGATATTTCTCAAGCTACTATGAGCTGTGGGCAAGTAGTACTATTTTCTTTTGAAACATACATTCTCGACATACATCCAGGCAAGTTGCCACAAAAACTCCAAATATTCCAGGAAGGACAAAAAAGATAAAAATCAAAAGAGAAAATTATGAGATGCATTATGAAGAAATAGGCTGCAGTGTTTCCTCATTCCTGCTTCATTCAGTCCAGATCTGACAATTGAGCTAAATTCAGATTTGCTTTACATAAAATCAGAAGGTCAAATAAAGGAATAAAGTGCACCTCATCATGATTGAATGTCCTTGAATTTGACTTCTATGCTTTATTTCTGGCACCTAATTACCTCTGCCTGCAGTAATAACAGTTTTCTCACAAATACAATTGAAGTGCTTTAGGAATTTGTTTCCTAACTGAATGAATTATTATTGTACAAAAGAAACTATGCATTTCTGTGCACTCTCACATATTTCTGAATAACCTGTTTCAGCATTGGCTTCCTTCAATTGAAATTTAGTAACATCATAAATCATACAAGAATGATCTACGGCTCTTCTAATTGGCAAGACAATTTTCTCACTGTTTGTATTTTTTAATTTTTATTTTTATACACACATACAAAACTTCCACAACCTTCATTGTAAAGAAAATTATAACACATGAACAAAAGATTGAAATCCTGTCCCATTTTTTCTCAAAATACACATGATCTGATTTGAATTTCATATTGGTTTGACTAGCATGGTTCCCATTGAATCATGATATACTCTGGAGTGAAATCAAAGCAGGCCTGTAATAGGTAGCACAGCCAGAAGGGACTAGAGAAACTTTCTTCAAGAAGAGGTTGAAAGTTTATCCACCTGTTTATTCACACATGACTTTAAAAATATTCTCTTCAGACTTTAATAGAGCTGCTGCTTTACACCACCACTATAGTTAAAATCCTCTTTGCTCATATCCCATATAGCTCCATGGCCCTAACAGTGTGTTTTCAAAACATATGGATATTCTATATTACAATCATTAGTAAGAAACCTTTACTGATCTAGCACATAGATGACACAAGAAGATAAGTCTTCCAATCATTGCACAATTTTCACTACAAAGAGTGGCATGCAGAAAGTGCACGGGAACCAAGAAAGGGAACTGCAGACCAATGTTCATCTAGAAGTCTCCTGAAAAGCTCTCAGTCAAGGGAAAGAGGAAGGTAACTAAATTCAATTCAATGTGGGGGTGAATTTTTGGTAGGCTATTAGAAGAGACTATATTTAAATCATTTTGCTTTGTTCATTCTTGATCTAGGTATTTTCACATCATGAAAGAAAAACAGTCATTGTTTTCTTGAGGTTTTCTATTTTCATTTCTAGACAAAGAAATATTATGCCATAAGCCAGAGGTGAATTGTAAAGGAGGGAGTTTTAAAACTACATAGACTCCAAAAATATTGGCTAATAATAAGACATAATATTATCATTGTACACCCAGACTATCAAAACCAATGTCATACTTCCCATCTGTCATTATGCAAACTGACATTTCCTTTCACTTTTTTTTGTTGCAATTGTCTTTCCTTTTCTCCACAGAAAGACTTGCTATGCTATCCCCCAAATTAGGAGTAACATTGCTGTGGAAGAAGATTCCCAGATCAGCAAGTGAAAATTCCTGCTGTCATACATAACTATATGATAATCTCACCTATAGCTCTACCAGCTCCACCTTCGTCCCCCTTGAAGACCTTTCCACAGCTGCACAGCTCTCGTGGTCAGAAATGTACCTTCAGTTTCCAGACTGAACTTCTATTCTCATGTGGTCCTTCCCACCTAGATGTGTTTGCAGACAGTGTTCATATAGCCCTTCTCAGTTTTCACTGTGTTAACTAAATAATTAAATAATCCTAGCTCTGCCTGTGCAAAATAACACTATTTTTTGATCACACCAGGAGGATCATTTTAGAGAAAAGTTCTTTGACCTAAGCTTCCAATAGCTAAGAAAACCTTTTCTTCTATTCATTTTATTATCCTTTTCCAGTTCTAACTTTGCTGGCCTTCCAGCATTATTGTTTTTACTAATGACTACCTTGCAAAAGCCAGCTATGTTTGCTCATTAGCTTTTCATCTCAATATACGTTCTCCATTTATTTCTAGTCTTTTTTTCTGATCTGTAAGGACTGAGTCTAGCTTAGAAAAGAACTTTCTGATAGTTTGCATTCTTCTGACAGAAAGAAATTTCCAGAGCCCTTTGCAGTTAGTTCCCAACTTCTTCAGTCTGGGCTGACTACATTCACTTACTCCTGTAATACATTGGGTACCTCCTTCAAATTGAGAATCTTGGCCAGAGAGTTACCTTTGCACTAACTTTTTTGTTCACGTCTGAATGATTCTAGCCAAAACTGGTCCTGACACTTTCCGGTCTATCACAGACAGGAGTAGTTAGGATTAATGATTTAAATATGTGTCCTATCTGAACATTGACATAAATCAACACTGTTACTTCAGGCATGGCTGCTATGCCGACAGGTTTCTGTAGCCTCTGAACCTTCAATGTTCCATACTGCACATCAGCATAAGTCCCTCCATTTTGTTTTTCAGACTCTGGCATTTAACATTACCTTGAAATGTAGCTGGGACTCACCATTCTCAACAATTCACATCAAGTAACATTTCTACCTGCTCCCTCCTAACCTGTGATACATCCTTACGGGATGTAGTATGCATAGTAAGGGCTACATGCCCTTACAGATGACATTTTCCTGTTCTCATGTAGAAACTTCAGGAGGAGTGGCTATGAACTTCTTCCAGCTTTGTTTCCTCCTACATCCTAGTTATCTACATCTTTCTTTCCCTTTCAGCAGGTGAACATTCATTATTCAATTAAAGACAGGAAGCCTAACTCCCTTAGCTACAAGGCCTTTGACCTCTTAACCCACACAAATACAAAATTATCTTTAAACCATAAAAGACAACTGGAACTTCTTGTTAAGAACTGCGATCAAACTGGTGAACCTACAAAGGATTAAGGGCAACCTAATAAACCACTAAGCAACAAAAAATGCCAGTTAGTTTACCACCAAAATACAAGAACTTCTTTATTCTCCACCAAGGCCAAGTCCCACCCCTGTTTAGTGTGCTTCTGTCAGTGGGGTCTTTTATGAAATGGAAAGGCAAAGTACAATACAGAATGTCCAAAACTTGGTTTTGGGGAGTTTTTTTATGTATTGCTTCATTAGATGGGTAAATACACACTTCTGTGTAAATTTTCAACTACATCTCAACAGCATGCACAAGAGATGCTGTGGATTCAGAAGAGCAACCATATGATAAAAAATAATAGGAAGATGATGGTAACTAACTTTTATAGCAACCATATTTTAAACAAGGACTGTGTTACCATTACAGAGAGAAAACAGGCAACTTTGGTGACATCTTTGTGCATGCAAATGAGAAAAAAAGTAGCCTAGGGCCCATTTTGTTTATTTATTATTGCCATCTAAGCTATTACGAGATGCTATGACTTTCCAGAGCAGAGCCACATATAGTGCAAATGTCATTAATTCCTTTTCCTTTCTAATTCAAAATTAAGAACATTAAAATGCATTAAAGTCAAGACATTATAATTTAAAGGGAGATTTTATAAAGTCTGTTTGGTAGTCAAGGCTATATTGATATTTCTGTTCTATTTTTTAAGTGTTTATAAATCAGCCATAAATGTTGCTCATTTTGGAACCTGCTATCCAAGTTTTCAAGCTACAACTGATCACTCATTATATCTTTTCCTGAAAATGTGAATCAGATCAATCTTTCAGCTGAGTGAGGTGAATTTTTGGATATCGGTATTCAGAAGCAGTGTGCCAGAATAATAATAATGCATTATAATGAAGTTTTATTGTAAAACAGAACTCCATTAAAATAATGCTCTTTGTAATCTGCAAGAAAACAAAACCAGAACCCAGATCAACTACTATAGTTTCTCAAGATATAATACATATTTGTAGGTTTTGGAGGCAAATTAATAGCCAAACCAGTAAAATGCAACTCAGCTTTCTAGCTCCTAAAGCTTGTACAGTTACATGGGGAGCTCTGTATCTATCAAAGCTGGAAGTATGCAGGCTATGCATGCTCAGAGCACCCTTGTTCATTTTTTTTCCCCGAGTTTAACAAAGCAATCACCAATGCCACTTTCTAGAGGCTGATCACTTCCTAACCAGGCTTCTTCACATTTTGAACTACTTTACTGTGGAAAGGAAAAGAGTGGCATGAAGACTTGTCCTTACAAGATTTTTCAAGGGTTTATATTTTTCCCCCCGAGTCTTTTTCAAGTTTTCTCCAAAAAACTGTTATGGCAGATCCAGGAGTAGAGCTGTGTTGAATGTATTCTCCTGACCTAATAGAGGTCAGGAGAGGAGGAGAGGATCAGAGCCAGCTGCAACATCCTCATCTGTTTGTCGCCTTTACTGTGCTGCTCACAGACATGCTTAGTCATGTGGGAAAAGCTATCTTTATTGCAACATGAAAAGCAAAAGTCACTGGACTCACAGATATATCTGCAGCTGTGAAGATGATATTTAGTTCAACCAAATTCAACTTAAAAAGACATTTTGCGGGAGGGCAAACACACTAATTCTTTGGAAATCCTGTTCAGTTCTTACAGAAGATCTCAAGCAAAAAATCACAGAGCAAGTAAAAGACAAAAATAAATTAAAAAGAAATCTTGTCTTGATAAAATTTGTGTGCTTATTAACATTCTTTCTATAATTACTATATCATGCTGCTGGAATTAAGAGGCCTCCAAATGAGTTTGGTCTCCATTGTACTCACCACAGCCTAAAAGTGATGAAAATAAGGGCCGTGGCCAAAGGGCTTATATTTAAAATCTACTGATCAGAGTATACACCAGCAACAATACCCGAACGTTCAAGGTTTATTAACATCAGACACAAAAAACTAAAAAAACCTTTCAGAACTGAGCAAGATGATCTTTTGATGCTGAATCTGGATTAGTTTTCTTTTTGGAAGAAGAAATGTATTTTAATAGAGTCAAGAACACTCTCTGCTCTCTATGAAGGCATGCATTGAAGTGATTAAAGAATGGCTCTGTGGGATAGCGAGCTTTCAACTGAATAGGTGTAGCATCTTATTCAGAAATCTTTTGAAATGGAACAGCAGCTTGGATAAATTGATATGTCTCAACAAAATATAAAACCATAGTTAATTAACAGATTCTGACACAAAGAATAACATGTGTGACAAATAATGCAGTTTCAGGAGAGCTTTCAGAGATTTTTTAAACATAAAGATATGTCAATGTAGCTCTAAGAAATGTTGAGCTGTTGAGCTGGTCAAATTATTATTGAGGATATACTCTCTTGCTTATTGTCCTTTTTTTCTATTTGTGATTTACTCTAGATGGTAGTTTTAGTACACAGTAGTTAGCTATGTACATTTGATAAACTATTCACTTTGTCTTTAGATGACTTGATGTACTCAGTTGTTTACAATTATTGTTTCTATTTCTTGCCCCAAGATTTTCTGTATGTTTGTTTTAAACTGAGAGTTGAACTGTTTTACTATTGCCCTGCAGCCATGAAGTGAGTTTTCAAGGTTAGAGAAGTGATATACTGAGAAAAGTCAATCAACTGGCAGTGTTTTGTTTTTTTTCCAGAAGAACAAAGCTAAATTCACATGTCAGAGAAAGGTGGAAAAACTGCTAAGAACACAGAATCCTCTTTCCATAGAAAAATTCATTCAAATTCCTTCAAGTCCAAGGATTTGTGTATGAATCACAGAATATGCTGAGTTGGAAGGGACTCACAAGGATCAACAAGTCCAACCCTTAGACCTGCACAGGACCATTATCAAGAGTCACACTATGTGCCTGAGAGCATTGTCCAAATTCTTCTTGAACTCTTTCAGCGTTAGAGCTGTGACCACTTCCCTGTTCCAGTGGGAGCCTGTTCCAGTGTCCAACCACCTTCTGGGAGAAGAACTTTTGCCTAATATCCAACCTAAACCTCCCCTAACACAACTTCAAGCAATTTCCTCAGGTCCTGTCACTGGTCACCACAGAGAAGAGATCAGTGCCTGTTCCTCCTCTTCCCCTCACAAGGAAGTTGCAGACTGTGATGAGTTCTCCTGTCAGTCTCCTTTTCTACAGGCTGAACAAACCAAGTGACCTCAGATGCTTCTCATATTCCTATTGCTTATATTCTTATATTGTGGTCCTCCAAACTGCCACAATATTCAAGGCAAGGCCAAACCAGTGCAGAGCAGAGCAGAACAATCACTTCCCTCAACCACCTGGTGGTGCTTTGCCCAATGCCCCCCTGGACACGGTTAGCTTTCCTGACTGCCAGGGCACTGTGGACTCATATTCAACTTGCCATCCATCAGGACCCCCAGGTCCCTCTCCTGGCACTGCTTTCCAGCACCTGATCCCCTAGTCTGTATCTAGGGCTGTCCCATCCCATGTGCAGAATCCAGCACTTTCCCTCGTTGAACCTCACATGTTCTCCCTGCCTTCAAGGATGTCAACAGCTCGTCCAACTTTTGTGTCATCTGCAAACTTGCTTAGCATCCCTCTCAGTCCTGTGTCCAAGCCATTTATGAAAATGTTGAAGAGCACAGGGCCCAAGAGGGAGCCCTCTGGAGCTCCACTAGTGATTGATAGGTCACCAGTTTGATGTTATCCTATTCATTGTCTCTGTACTCAACCACCGCATGATGTTTTTATCCAGCTGTGTGCTGGACAGTTTGTCCAGAAGTATTCTATGAGAGACAGTATTGAAATCTTTACTGAAATCCAAAAAGATTGCATCAACTGGCTTCTCTTGATCAGCTAGGTGGATTACCATAGAAGGAAATCACGTGGGATTAGCAGGACATTCCTCTCATGAAGCCATGCTGGCTGTGACCAATAACTGTGCTGTTTTTCAGGTGTTTTTCAATACTTCTCTGTAAAATCTTCTCCGTAACTTTACCAGGCACTGAAGTGAGACTAACAAGCCTGTTGTTTCTGGGGTCCTCCTTCTTGCCCTTCTTGAAAATTTTGACAATATTTACCAGCTTCCGGTCAGCTGGGAACTCTCCAGATTCCCAAGACTTCTGAAAAATCACTGAGAGAGATTTTGCGATGGTATCAGCCAACTCTTTGAGGATTCTGGGATGAGTCCTATCAGGGCATACAGATTTTTAGGGATCCAGCTGGAGCAAAAGATCCCTCACAATTTTAGGGTCGACTGGTAGTTGATCATCCTAGCAGTCATGGTCCTCCAGCTCAGGGCACTGAGATCCCCTTGGTCCATAATCCATGTAGAAGACAGGCAAAGAAAGCATTAAACATCTCTACCATGTCTCTATCCCTGTTTTTGAGGTGACCATCTTCATCCTGTAATAGCCCAATTATATTTCTATACTGCCTATTGCCATTAATGTATTTGAAAAACTTTTTTGTTGTCCCCCACATTTTTGGACAGCTTCAACTCCAGCTGAGTTTTCGTCACATGAATTTTCTCCCTAGAGTGGCAAGCAGCATCTCTGAATTCTTCCCGTGTCACCTTGCTTCCCCACTGGGCATACAGCTTCCCTTTTTGCCTTATTTCCCAGAGAAGATCCCTGCTCAGCCAAGCCAGCCTTCTGCTTTGCCTGCTTGATTTCTCATGTTTGGGAATTACCTGTTCCTGTGCCCTTAGGAGGTGATATTTGAAAAGTGACCAGCACTGATGAATACCAACAACTGCGAAACCATTTTCCCAGGGGGCCTTACTTACTAATTCCTTGAGCAGCCTGAAGACTGCTCTTCCCATGTCCTGAATAGAGGTTTTGCTGGCACTTTTCATCCTGTTAACAGAGATTTTAAACTTGATCATTTTGTAGTGGCTGTGGCCAAGACAACCTCCAATCTCCACTTCGTTCATGAGATCCACTCTGTTGGCGAGTAGTAAACTAAAGAGAGTATGTTTCTGACTCAGCTCCCACCTGTTCCATAAAGTTGCCATCCAAAATAAATAGCATCACACTGTGCTCGCTTACAACTGTGGCAGAACTTGAACCTTCAATCTCCTGATCTGATATGTCCAATTTTTTAAAATATTCTCTGCTCTACTCCTCCTTCAACAAGAATAAGGCTTCCTGGCTCTTCTTGTTCATCCATACAGGCCTTTGCTAATTTTGCTCAATTTTCTACCTGTCATGACAGACTATTATTAAGCTTGGAGGAGGTAATCTTGAAAATCAACCAGCTAACAGAGACTACTCATCTAATCAGGGCCATGTTCAATGGTATTCTTCCACACAGGCCTTTGAAGAAGACAAAATCTGTTTGAAAATTCAGAATTGTGGTACTGATCTTTGCATTGCTCTCACCTATCAGGAACCTGAACTCCACATCTCATGGTCACTGAAGCCAAAGCTGCCCACAGCCTTCATAACCTTAATCAGTTCCTAGTTGTTCATAAGTATCAGGTCTGTCTGAGTGTCTCCCTTTGTTGGTTCTGTGTCAGGAATTTACCATCAGTGCACTCCAGAGACCTTCTAGATCACTTTTGTCCTGCAATGTTGTATCCAGCAGATACGGAAGAGGTTGGAGTTTCCTATGTGTACCAGGGCTTGCAAACATAAGGCTTCTTCCAGCTGTCTGATGAAGGGTTCATTTACTTCTTCCCAATCAAGCTATCAGTACCAGTCACCCACATTGTTACTTCTACTAATCCTAACCTGCAGATTCTGAGCTGTCTCATCCATTCCAGGGCAGAGGACCATGAATCCCTGCTGCTCTCAGAAAGCATTCCATTCAACCCCTGGATGGTCCTTCCTGAAGAGCCCTTATCCATCCATGGCAGCACTCCAGCCTGATGCTCTGGTTCAGCCCAGACCTGTGCTTGTGTGAACACAAACATGCTGTTAAACAAACGAGTCATTCCCAAGGTTAAGGCACCATAAATTTTTTTCTAAGCTTTATGTCCCTTCATGAATTAGGGCACTTCAGACAGCAAGCAGCATTGTTATTAACAATTCATTTTCTCTTCTCTCCATCTCCTGTCAGGAAACAGCTTACAGGTCTTCCTGATGATCCTTTAGAAGAAATCATAGTTTCACAGGGAATTTCACAGACAATAAATTCCTGGAGAACAAAAACAAACAAACAAAACCCCAAACAGAACAAAAAATGTCAAACCAAAAAAAAAAAAAAAAAAAGCTATTGCAGAAGACAAAGCCAAAACCAGGAAATTTTATTGCTGTACAAGCAACCTCACTATTATCTTTCCTTCAGCACAAGAGTGGTGAAGTAAGTGCTGTTGATAAACATTTTCAATCGTGCCTTGGGTCAGTTCTCTATTTTCAGAGGATAAGTGCTCTTTGGAAGCTGTTTAATTCACTGCTAGCTGAGTCATGGCCATTTGCCTATATCACCTCTGTGTGATCATGGCACATTCGAGAAATGTCTCCTGGCTGCTTCCTACATCCACATGTGGAATATGGACTTTGGTGACTTTATATTCCAAATTCTGTACTGAAAAATCTAAATATATTTATGACTGAATGGCCATTGGGGAGATTATATACATATTGCTGCACAGTTAAGCTGTTAGATACTGACAGTCCCAAGAAAATATGAGAGTAAATATTAAGCCCATACTGTCTCCCTCATCATACATCAACGAAATCCATAAAAACTGACCTGAAGAACACCTATGAGTTAGTTAGAAAAAGCTGGACAACTGCAAATAGCCAGATAATAGAAAAGCACTTGTCTCTGTTGAGTGTTGCAAGCTGCTTATTCTTCACCATAAGGCACAAATTAAGGTCTCTTCGTCTGGATAAGAGTAACCTCTTGACTACTGAAGGGATGGGCTGTACAAACCCTGGTCACCCACCCACACCATCAGTAAAGGAGTATCTTCTCAAAGTTAAGAGCAATGACGGACACATCTAGCCTGGCAGTCATTGCACTTTCTCACTGTGTTAACAGCCTTGCGTATATGTATTTTGCTGAGATTGTAGTTGTCTTGATTGCTGTACAGAAAATACACCTTTCTGGACCTTTTTCTGTTGAAATATATCAAATTCACCCATGATCATAAACACAGAAATCAGCAAGGAGTGTTGCAATTATCACAGTGAAAGAGAACATGATTTCTTTGATCCCAGCATCCAGCCATCTGCTGCCACCAGGATACAGAGCTTCAGAAAGGAAAGAGATACAGTTCTTCCTTTGACCCCCACTACCTATTAACTTGCAACCTAAACCCCAAGTCTGACAATCCTTCTACAACAAAGCTTGCAGGAGAAATCTCAACCTTCCCTAATTTAGCGTAGGAGCTCTAACAGTGATATACATTATAAACTTCAGAAAATACATATTTCAACATTTCTAAGGACTCTTTCAAGCTCTGTACATCTAAAATTGGCTTGAAAAGTAAATAGAAAAGCATGATTAATGAGTTAGCAACAGGTAATTTGTGCACAACAGTGGAATAAAGCCTATCTGGTAACATAATTTCTTCCAGAATGATCCTGTGAAGACAAATCAAAACACACAAAAAAAAGTTTAATACTTCCTTATTAATGTCTACAGCTTTTTCCAAACTGACTACAAAGAGATGCCATTTAAAGCAGATATATCAAATGAGCTCAACCCTGCAACTCTGCTGATTTCTTGTATAGTATAAAATAATCCTAAACTGCAATTTTTTTCTTGTTTTATCTTCAAGTTTTAAGAAAGAAAAAGGATCATAAAAGCATTTTCAAGCATTTTTCAGTCTTTTAATTCAGTCACACTTTCTGCTTCCTATGGCTTAAATTATTCACAGCAAATCATGCAGATTCAGATGTCAGCAAGTCATTGGTTAAATAACAAATTCAAAAAGGCCTCTGCAGCCATTCTCATAATGTATCAGAGACATCCTATACCCAGGCAGGAGTGATCATTTCTTTTTGAGTAACATTTGTAGCTGAACTCATGTCATTCTTTAATGACTTTAAAAATACTTGATGTGCTAAATGCATAGGTATTAGATGGCCATGCTCTATTTAAAAATTTTTCTAGTCCTCATTTAATGCTATTCCTAGCTGAAATCAGTTAATTGAAGCATATGTGGGACTCTACACCAACAGTGCACTGTGTCAAAAAGGCCTCTTCACTAGGGGTGAGGAAGAGTTTTCATACATTGTCTTCACTTTGACTTTTGGGTTTATTTTTTCCAACTAACTTAAGCTAAACAAATCTCAGCTGGTGAACCTTCTTAGAGTGGTTTCTTCATTCATAGATGACACCTTCCTTTCTACATCCACTATAACAGTCAATGCCTAGCAATCCTCAATGTCTTCTCCCCATTATAAACAAAAAGTAGCATAAGTAAAGAAAAATTTTGTCCAGAAAATAAAATCTGACAGTTCAGCAGAGTTTGAACATGGTATTTATATTGGTAGAGCAAGGCACCAGTGGTCCTGAGGCCAACCACTCACGCAGACAGTTCAGACAGGGGACATGGAAGCACAAGCTCAGCATGTGTGAGATCACAACCCCTTCACATCCTCTGAGAATGAAGCTTCTTTGGACACCTCCAGGCACCAGCAGGGTGTTTGCAGGCTGACTGTCTCGCAGGCCTGGAAATAGGTGGTGCACCAGCATGTGAAGTTCATGACTTCTGGACCTTGGCCTTGCTTAGAAGTGTAGGCATATGAGAAAACATGTAAAACAAACCTCCTACTCAGAGGAATTTATGATCTAAAAGCTTGGATGGATATTTCAGAGTGTTTTATGTCCTGGGACAGGCTGGATGGAGATAGGAGAATATGAAACAAATAAAAGGGTAAAAATTTTTCCCATTAATCAGTTTAAGGGCATACAGTTACATCTACATATCATATATATGCTTCTCTCTAAATAAGATATTTATATGGGAACATGGCCAGTTAGGTAACTACCTGGTCACCCATGGATGAGAGCAACTGATTTATGTGAGCATACTGTGCATTTACACATATAAATTACAAATTTACTCACACAGTACACATCTGGGTTTGAAAACCCAGGTCTCAGTTTGCAAAGAACTAGAGGAGGCCTCTGGAGAAAAAATTAATAAACTAAAATCCTTTTGATGTCAGATGGGCTGGGGATGCCCTGTGTAACTGTAGGAGGTGCCTCACAAGCAGCTCTGAGAGGACATGGTCCCAGATTGCTGAGAAGTGCTCCAAGCAGAAGCTGCATAAGGCACACAAAGAGAAGCCTTGCTCTATGCATCAGTCTTTTTCTGTATCCCATAGGCCCATGTTTTCCTTGCAGCCTTGTCTAGTTTTGAATAAAACGCAAAATGATCTCTAAAATTAGATCAATCAATGCATGGAAAGCACTCTGAGCACACTGTTTGAACCTGACCTGTGACTGAATGCTCACTATATATTTAGCTCAACCATTTGCAAGTCTGTGATGTTGAACAAATGCTCTACTTTTCACTAGTTTTGCAAAGTGCACCTAAATTTAACTCTGAGTCAACACTGTACAACTACACATTTAAGTTAACCTGCATAGTCAGCTTATAAATTTTTAAGAAGCTTTTCCTTCTCTAACAGTGAATGTAAATGCAAGTTGTTTGAACAAAGACACTAATTTATCAGTTATAACAATGAATGCACCTTTTTGTCTGCTTCTGACTGCCTGAAATACGCATTTGTCATTGACATTAATGGAGATTAATGACAAAAATTATGTGCAAAATGCAGAATAAAAATCAGAAGGGCAGGACAGGCTGGTATAAATTACCATAGCTCCAGCAACATCAGCTGCCTTATTCCCTTTTTTTTGTAGCTGAAAATCTGGCTATTATCTTCGAACTTATCAAGATACTTTTGTTTTTTATGCTTATAAACTTTTCACCTAGTGCTGATTTTCTTTTGATTTGAAACATTGATAACACATTGTTTATGCTTTCACTCTGTCTGCAAACATGTCTCCTGTGCAGTCAACAAGTTTGAAGAGTGCTTACTGGTATTAAAATTATTTATGAGTCTTCACAAGCATAGGCTCATGTCAGAAAAAAAAGAAGCAAGATTGTTGCTTCTAGTCTTGCCCTACAATGCAGAAAAAAGACAAGAGTTTTATTCAAGAAAAATTTGGGCAGGAGGTGGGGGGAAGACAGAATTAAGTCAATTAAATAATGGATATTTCATGAAAGATCTGCATGGAAGAAACTGGGGGGGGGGGGGGGGAACCACCACAGAAAATAGAGAGTTTAAGACAGTGATGACATATATTCATCAAATAATGGCTTATTCAAAGTCAGCTTGTACGTGTTTTACACAAGGTCATATTCAGAATCACAGAAAAGTGATCAAATGTTACATCTGTGAGAGCTTTCCCTCTTACAGTAGTAGTAGTAGCAGTGTGTATCCAGTATGTTTTTGGGATCTCTGATATGAATTAAGGCCCCACTGGACAAACTGTTCTATAACAATGACCACCTGCCAGGGTTTTCATAATGAAGGAATCAGAAAGGACCCACCTCTACTCTCAACATATGACCCCTGGCTGATGGATGCAAAATCCGCCACAATCAGTTTTCTCAACTGCTACACTTCCCACCCTACTTCCAGCATTTGGTAGTTGCAACAACTGCAGAGTAGACTCTCCTTTTCTTTCAATCCTATTTCAAATAATTATTCCTGGAAAATAAGCAAAGCATTTTTTCAAACACAATAGTACTTGTCAGCTGTCTCAGCCACACCTATTCTTACCTAATATGTAGGATCTTTTGATGAACTAAAGTAATCTATTTTAAATTTACAGTCACTTACATAATTTAATTAAATCCCTTTTTATTAATATTAGTTATTTTTATTATTATTAACTAATTACCTAGTTACATAGTCCAAGATGAGAGAACCGTAGACTTCAGCAACACAGATAAAATTCGTCGACATACAAAAAAACAGAGGGAAAGAACATGTAGGTGCATGCTTTTTCATGTCCAAATTTGTGTCTAAGGAAATAGAAAGGGTCCCAGCCATCTCGGAGAGGTAGAAGGGACAAGAGGACTCGCCCCTTCTAGTTTTGAGATGATCTGGTGAAGTCAGGTGCATATCACACTGAGATACTTTCATGGGAAGAAACAAAGATTGCCCTTCTACAGGGTGATGCACATGCTTAGAAGAGCATTTGTCCTCTGCTAAATGAGCATAGGATGAGAAGATTTACTTGTAGAAAAATCACAAAAATAGTTTCACCTGCCTTTTAATCCAGAACCCATAGAAACCCTAGGAATCCTGTCTCACTTTGGACCAGCTGAGGTAGTACTACACTGGTTACATCTGCAAGCACCAAAGGTATTTTCATCAGCATTGATGATCAGAAACATATTTTTAAACACTACAACTATCTTCCCCATCCTATGCTTTGATTTGCACAACAGGCCTGTCCCAGCGCACACAAATCAGACCTCTTTCAGCTGAAGCCACTAATGAGCATTCAGCCTACAGGACAGACTCTAGCTAGCATGAAGCCCCCAAAACCACACGTAGCACAGAGGTCAGTGCGGGTTATTTCACTCTGCAGTTCCACTCCTAATGGAGCACACTACTTGCTAATGTATAGAGTCATGTTCAACCACTGCACAAAGGGACAATGACAAGTGGGGACAAGGCTGATTATAGTCAGCCAAAATCAACTGTCAAGCCCTAACAAGCTTGTGATGAAGTACAGCTAATGTAATTATCACCTTAGGGTCCATGGAGAAGTGTACTGATATAGTAGAAGACAAATGGGCTAGTAAGCAAGAATCAGAGTAAAAAGCAAGGATTTCCAAATGGAAGCCTGTGATCAAGTCAGATGCATGGTGACAGTGAGAAAAAGTGCAGTTAGTCAAAATGTAAGGTAATGCAGCCCACAGAATGCAAGAGAGCAGTTACTTGAGTAAGGAACATGAAGTCCATTGTTTATGCAAAATAACATAAATAGAAAATTGTAGTGCCTTAAATCCTGACAGAAATAACTGTTGGGAGATCTATCTATCTTTAACTTCATTTTCTGTCTTCCCCCTGATCTCATATTACATTTTCACCATGAAGGCTACAAGGGTTTTTTTCTGCAATTCCCAAGACAGGAATGATGAGTTTTGCTGTTGACATTACTAGTGAACCACACATGAATTCATAACAGCTCCCACATCCAAAGCAGACCACATAAGAAACTACCCTCACACAAACATCTTTTTTTTCCTTGATGTCTGATGCCATAAACTTGTTACTTCCCTCATGTATCAGAGGTCTTTGGGAAAAAACAAAGTGGACAAGAACTTCTATGGAAAGAAAAAACATTCAGTTTTTACTGAAGAATTTTTTAGACTCTTTCACTACATTATAAAGAAGACAAGAAAACTAACCCTAAAGCATTGTATTTGTAGGTCACTTTTAAAGAGTAAATAACAAATTATACATACTTCATTGTACTGAATTCTGCATATCACATTGATGTTCATCGGTTCATCTGTCTTTCGTACTGAGGGGTCTCATCCATCAGCTAGTCATCCACAAGCCTGTCCTACGGGGGTGATAGAAGTTATCTTCAAGGTAACTCACTGACACTACTTAATTAAGTATCTTGAAATATTGCTATTATTTTCCTGTACCACCTCTGGAGACGATGGTAATTACATGGTGATTCCCAGAATTCACTTTATGAATCCTCAATTATTAGGGTACTCGCCAGATTTGACATTATTGCTGCTAGACTACAACAAATTATTTGTAGTAAAATATCTGAAATATTCAGCCGCCTTTTCTGAATTATCTAAGACTGTCTACTCAAAGTTACTCAGATTGTTTTTGCAAAACATCAAATTACTATGCATTTGAAAATTACCTGCTGATTTTTACTGGGAGATTTCCAAGGTAACAAGTCGCAACATATCCTTAAAACACAGCCATCCTAAATTAATAAAGTATTTGATCCTACAAATATTCAAAAGACTTGTGGACTCAGGGAGATGAATTCTTCATATTTAAATTATCTTCCTCATCAAAACGCATATAGAGGTAACAAATGTTGCTTTATTAGGCAAATTTAGGTCCTGTTTCTCAGCATCCAGAGCCTGCCAGAGTATTCATAAATTTCTGGATTTCCAAGTATGAGAGTGGTTCACTGTTCAGCCTGTCCGCTTCCTTCATGAAGTTTCAGTGCAAACCAGAACCTTCTTCAAGGCAGCTGACAGCCAAAAAGCTTTTTTGAAAAGGTAAGTACTTTTGTACCACTACAAATCAGAGCATTCGATAAGCATTGTTTAATATGCTCATTCCAGTTATCACATCCCGTTTGTGTGTTGATGCTATTTCTGACCGTGCGATTTATTGATATCATATTATGTTTGTTACAAATGGATCTTGCAGTTTCTCCAGAGTTTTCTTCCTGTTGTGTCTTCCACCGATGGGTGCAGTTCACCCCAGGGTGCATCACAGACAAGATGCTTTCTGGGAAGACTAGCAATGGATGAAGGAGTTCAGAGGGAAATTAGCACACAAGAACAACATACAAGTTAGTTTAAAACTTGGAAATAGTTCTGGGCTCCTGAAAATTCAAAATCTCATTTTATCCCTCATTTTCACTAATTATAATTGCAGGACATAAATCCACACCAGTGTCCCCCAAGGTCTCCTCTAGATATTTTACTTCCATGTGCTGTAAGGCTATTTTCTCCTTTCAGTTTCCATCTATCTTATTCTCTCTAACTCCCACTATTTGCTTTACCGCTTCTCTGTTAAGCTCCAGGTCCCAGCAGACTCTCTCACTCCAGTTCTTTATTTGCTTTAATATGCTCCTTGCCTGAAAAAAATGTTATCTGGTTTTCTCCACTTCCACTTCTCTTCTTCATCCTAAACATCACTATTTCTTGAAGCACATTGAGCCAGATGAATATTTAATTGCCACAATCCAGCCTCACCTATGTACTTCATTGTTCTTTTAATTCCTTTTTCCAAATCTTTCAGTGTTTTCCTACCCCATGTCTGAATTACCAGTCTAAATGCAGTGCAACTACTGTTGATCCTGGCAAATAAGAATTTTGAAACACTTCTGCATTGCCCATGGATGCTTTTCCCTGGTCACTCAGCCAGCAATCGTGAAGTCCAACCACTGTACTCCACCAGACCTTGCACAGAGCTTAGGGGGCTCTCTCTGACTTTTATCCATATTGCCCAATCCTATAAGTCTTTAAGAGACAATCAACATTTTTTGAAAGGCATTTTCTAGATGTTTTCTCTGCTAAAACAATCTCACTCTGTGCTCCTAATTCCAGTACCTTTGCCACAATGTCTGCTTTTACTTTACATAGTGCACCATGGTTTACTTCAGGGAGTACAGGCAGGGAATACTTATCACCTGCAGAAGTGTTATGATCATTTTCTCCTGACATTTTATGCTATCAAGTGGTATAAACTATGATGAAATGCCATCATTCAAATACAGCAACAAAATGAAGCTGACTCCAAACATGAGCTGACTAGAGAATATGTTGAAAACACCCCCACTTTATCAGCAAATAGTGGAAAAGTAGTTGATAATTTATGTCATAGCATTCAAAGTCTCTGAAGTCATACATTATTCATGGAAAAAAGTCATCTACTTGTGTCTTTAAAAAAAGACACATTAAAAAGTACAATGTTAAAAATAGATGGCATTTTATTGGAGATCATAATTATTTTAAAAGTTGGCAACAGGGCTTTTTAGTTCCTAAAATGACCTTTCAAGATGAAATGATGAAAAGAAAAGCTTCTCTGAGGAAAAAGCTATGAAAACTCCAGTGCATAAAGAAGACATTCATCTTTAATCTGAATTTTAGTGTATTCTCCAATGAGGATACACTGAGAGGCCAGTAAAATCATATTCAGAAGTACTATTAAATAACAGCATAGACCTGCTGAATGACAGAATTTGTTATCTTGTTGTGACCAAAAATATCATGATACATCCGTAATTCGGAAATGCAAATTTTGCCTGGGCAGTAAATGAGAAATGCACAAATGTATTGAAGATCATAAACATGAGCAGAAAGCCGTCCCTGAGTACCATTTATCTGTCTCAGTGTTGCTATATACACTATCAGTGAACAGATTTGCTTTCCTTTCCCTTAATCAGTGTTCACTCTTCTGCTTACTTTCCTCCTAAGCAAAGACCATGCAAAAATATTGGTAGTGTTACAGTAAACAGTAAAGAGATAATTAGAGCTGGACAAATAACTGGCCAAAATTATGTGAGATAGTAGTTAGCAGCCCTGAATGGCCTTCTAACTGATCCCTCCCTGCACTTGCTTCACTTTTTTTGTGGTCAGTCTGTGGTGCAGGTGCTGGGACCCCAGGTGTGACCTTCTACATCTTTTACCTTGCAAGATCCAAGGGAGCATGAATGAGAGAAGCCACCAGCCGTGGGACAACCAGGATGGTGTGCAATGATGTGATGCCAACCAATTACTTAACCTTTTATTCTTTTCTTTTATTCTATCCCTGCCTAAAGCAGAGTCATCTCCTCAGAGGTGTTGCAGAAGAGGAAGAACTCAGAGTATTTGAATGCACAGTAAAAGGAAATAGTGAGTTCCCTTGTTAAGGCCAACTCTAGGAAAGTATCTTGTTCAGAAAGGATGTAAAGTACCTTGTTAAAGCCTGTTGGGGCTGCTGGGACTGAAGGGGGAAAAAAAACACAAAAAACAAAACCAAAAACAAACAAACAAACAAAAGCTTAAATTAAAGTATATTGTTAAATGCTTTCTAGACTTAAGCTATTATGGCCTTCCTGACAGCGTTCTTGGAGGCCATTTCATTCCTTGGAGGCAGTATAAAAAGACACATAAGGCTCTTGTCTCTGCAAAGAAGGGATAACTCTTTGCCCAGATGCAGTTCTCCACTTCATTAAGAAAGTTACAGAGGAGAAACCAAGTATTCTGTATTTTGCTTTTATTTACATTTATTCTCATGTTTATATTAAACAAATATAAATCAATGCAACAATTATAAAACTTCTTTTCTCTAGAGCAGTTCCCTCCTGTTTACAGCTGCCTAAATGGGAACTGGGAACTCCGTAATACTGCATATTCAAAAACGAATGAGAAGAGCAGAGATGCAATGAGCAACCCATCAGCTCCAAAGAAAATGGACTGAAAGAAAGATAAATATGGGACACAATCAGCATGGTCACAAAATCCAGTCTCCTGCTGGATAGCTAAAAGGAACTATATTGTCTAGTGAATGTCTAATATCCCTATTAACAGCAGTGAGCAGGGGAGCAAACTCTGCAGGCAGTAGGCACAGCATGTGTGGCTACAAACAGATATTGCAACACCAGAATAATAACTTTAACCTTTGCCTTCAAAAAATACCACAAATTCTATATTTTGTCATTCACAGGAAACATTCTGCATGAAAAAGTATAAACATAGCTTTAATGCAACAATATTGCATTGTCAGCTCTTGCTAATGGGTTTAATTTTAACTCAGGAAAGCCACAAAAACGAATCAAGCTTTTTGTGTCCCTTTGCATTCTTAGGGTTACAAATGAGATCTCCAGCAGCTTAAATTCCAGTGTATGGTGGCTGCACATTGCATCATTAATTACCTACCTTCTGGAAGAAAAAAAATATAAATCATATTGAAAACCTAAGCTGCGGTTTGTATCTTTTTAAAGAAATCCCATCTGTTAGTTTCCACTCCAGAACATTCAGAAATGTTCGCCTGAGGGGAAAAACCCTAAAAGTAAAAATGTCACTGCAGTAGTAGAAGATGGGCTTACCTCCCACTATGTTTTAAATTCGGTGCCGCAGTTCTGACCCTCAAACCCATCTTGTGCAGTGACAGATCTGAGCTGCAATATTGAACTTGCAAAGGTTTGAGGATCCAAAATTTTACACTCCTTAGCATAGGTCAGAGCACAGCTAAAAAGAATGCCTGCAGGGAGTGGTTAGGAAAAAAGGGCAGATGAAAGAAAAAGGGTGCTTAAGCTCTGTGAAAGAACATGAGGCTTTGAAAGTATAAAGAAAACATAATTTTGGAACAAAGAAGAAAGTTTCTCCTGCTATTTATGTTAGTGTTTGTGCCAGAGAAAGGGCTGAGCACTCAAGCGTCTCTGTGCTACACACTGTGTAAGCACACAAGAACAGAGTCCCATCTTTGGAAAGTTTCAGTCTAGGCCCTTTCCTCCTCTGCCTTTTGCAAATATTGCAAAGCCATGCCTCCTTACTTAATGGCAAAGAAGTGCTGTCAACCTAGATAAAGCAAAATGCCTGCTATTCTTACCATCCCTTTCAGAACACATTTTATAATCCAAAACAATAAAGTATAATTTATGCATTTTTATCAAACTCTGCATTATTTTAATACCATCTGCAAAGATCGGATTGCAATATGTTCTGGGAGATATTGTTTTGCCCTGAGTTCATAAAATGTTATATTTTTCAGTTAAATCTCCTGCCACAATTTCATCTGCAGTTATGAGTAATTTTTTATCTATCTTGCCAGATCTTGTTTTGAGTAGTAAGAGTTCTCAAAGCCAGATGATTTGCAAAACTTTCTTCAGTTGCCTGTAAATGTGGATTTAAAGCAGGACAGACTCAATGACCATGGCTCATTTATTGGGTGTCTTTCTTAAAAAAATTATGTAAAAAAGTCATCAAGGAAGAGAGGTTATTCATGAGCTTTTCATTTAAGTAAACCCTGCCATGGTGGACGACTGTGCTCAAACAAAAGCTTTTCCGAATTTTCTATAATGTGCTAAAAAGGGTTTCCAACTGAAAGATAGGATATCCACTGTTCTCAGGAGCACTTTCTTCTCTCACAAGGAAAAAGCAGGTACCTGCAGTAACGACTTGAGTCAGTTCAACAGTGAATAGGTGCATCCTTTGTCCCTGTCCAAATTACTGCAGTTTCTCACACTTTTATGTACTGGTCAGACTTCTAAGGGCTATCCACTATTTCTCTGTGCTGCTTCTCCACGGGTCTTCCTTGGTGGATTTGGGCAAAATTCACCTGTTCTGAGCTCCTGGAAAAGACTATGAAAAGTGGCTGAAGTCAGTAGTTGTCAACAAAGTGGCCAGATTATTTCCATGAAAGAAAGAGATGCTAGTAGTCTTTAGTTCTACTTGAATTAAACCATCTGGGACTAAAAGAATGCTTGCTCTTGGATCAATACTTCAGACAATGCAATTTTTAGCAAAAACCCTGTAGAAGCCAAAGTTACTTTTGAAATGAAAATCTACCCAGGGCAAGGAGCCCACCTCTCATTTCCTAAGGAAAATTTTCTGTCCTCAGGCTACTTTTCCAGGGAATGCTCAGAAATGAACAGACTATTTTGAGGCTATTGAGCTGCATAGTGAACCTATCAGGATTTTCCTTTTCATAAGTCAGTCAGGACTTTAATGTAAGAGGCCTGTGGTATGCTAGACTAACAGTAGTGTATTAAATTTATCAATCCACTCCTGTCTCACTATCTCCATTCCCCATCATTAATCTGTCACTGCAGCAACACTACTCAAGAGATGAGGTGTTGTCTCCACACTAGTGTGCATACATTGAATTTGTATGCTGTAATTAAGGAAGGATTGCCTGGAAGTTTGCACTAGCTATTGAGACAATTCCAGAAAATAAAAGGTATTTATTGAAGAAATAGTTGAAACAGCTGCTTTGCTTTATGACTCAAATACAAACAAGTATAGGAGCCTTTATTGTTGCAATAGAAATGGCAACAATTATACATCTAATATTATTAGGAATAGTGTTATTAGGAATTTTTGAACCACTGGAAATAGAAAGATGAAAATTTTTCTTGCTCTTTAAGATATGTTCTCCACAGTTCTTAGTTCTTCTAAATAATAAAAATGCACACACAAATATGTTTATAAAGAGGTAATTTCATCCCTGGATTCTGAGAGCTATAAAGCAAGGCAACTTTGCTTTCCTTGTTGCAAACATCTTAAGATCAAGTTATACAACTAGACATAGTTGAACATATATTTGTGGATAGGAAAAACACATTTGGAATGTACTGCTGGTATCCAAAAATGTAAAGTTATAATATCCCAATGGTATAAACAAAGAGAGAGTAGGAATTTGTATTAGGCAGAATACTGCAACAAGGTCTCACAGGCAGAAAGCAGGAGTAGGTTAAAAGTGGTATAGTGGTATAGTGGGGGAGGCGTGGTGGAAGACGAGTTTATGAGGTGATGTCTCTATTTTGCCTAAGCTCATCTAGAAGTGAACGAAGAAAAGAGCTTTTCTCCAAAGGGGACTGAAGTATTTTGAAATTAATTTGTGCTCCTAAACAGGTTCAGGAGCACTTGCTGCCTCAGAGAGAAGATCCTGCAGAAACACCTACCAGGAGAACATTGGAATTCAAGGGAGAAGGGGTAAAGCTGAACAGATACAGGTATAAAAGCAGTGCATACACTATAAATGGCCTCCATTGTTTCTGATCTCACTCTTTTATTCCCTCCATAAAAAAATTATGAGTCCTGACTATTCATACAGCATTTCCAGAAATTTAATAGACTGTATAGATTAAACTCTGAGGGCCAAGAGCTGGTGTCAGATACATTCAATGAAACCCCAATTGAGAACAGAATTTGGCTCAGATTCAGCAGGCAAATGAAAGGTCTTTTTCCACTTTCTGAAGAAACTCAAGTATGTAAAGTTTATAGGCACTAGTAGGAGAATAAATCAATTTAAGTCCATGTCACACCATTCTTTACAGTTTTGTAACAAGGTGTACTTTGTTAGATTTTAATCTGCATACATTTGAGACAGCAGAGCTCTTCAAAATCATCTTTTAATGGCATCGCAATTTATAGACAGTAACTAATTTCAAACTTCATAGCACTTGGCTTTTATGATTATTTCAAATCATTTAAATGCAAATGAATTTCCAGAGAGAGAAAACATCAAATGCCCTTGAGTGGCAACATGTAATAGAACTGCGAGCAGAAATCACAGTAGGAATTTGAAGCAGTCTGATAGGGTTTGACGGGAGGTCTGTATAAAAGTATTTGCCTAAATCCAATTTACATTTCATTTCACATTATATTCTATTTACCCATTTTGTCATTTTAATATGACTTATTTACTTAATCCTGCTCTGAAATCCAATCTGCTATCAAGCGCAAATACGGAATTCTGGTCAGGCTAGAACTTGCAGCTATTTTGCATTTTAGGACAATGGGAATATAGTTGCTAAAATAAAGCTAGCTCACTTTTCCCCCCACAGTTAATAATGTTACAGTACCATGCAGCCAAAAACATTTGTGCATGCCTTAAATAATTACACTTCTTTCAAGCTAAGCAATTGTTTGCGTACTGACAGAGTAGTATTTCCTGGGAGGCATTGCTAAGCTACAGTACATGCAAAATATTTGGACACAGAATGCTGAGAAAGATCTGAACTATTTTTAATGTGATTGCACTCAGAAGGATGAGAACTGTCCTGGAACTCCCCATTCATCAGCAGTTACAACAAAAAGTACCGCGACAGTTGTCTTTTTCCAGCCAGCTGCATTTGCAGGAGGCAGCAAGAGCTATCTCTAGTGCTTCCTGTGCTTTGTAATGAGTACTGCAGGGAAGGACACAGCCACACCTCATATCTTGGTATCATCCATCCCAACATCCAACAACAACCTTTAGGTTAAGGAATGCACACATCCTTATCTTGTCTGCTGAGAAAAAAAATAAATATCTGTCCATTTTCAACTGCAAAGTGACCAAATGCCTTCTGGCTTGCCCTACTCCAGTTCAAATTCTGCACTAGAAGCTACAGCAAGCTAAACCATGGCACTTAGCATTTGTATACAAGCAGAGATGATGATACAGTTTGCAAAGCTTGTCTAGCATGGGCTAGACTTACATATGGAACTAAGGTATATGTCTGTTCTGATGAAAGGAGAACTCCAGTGACCAGGAAGTACCTAATCTCTCCACATATCTGTTTTTCAGGCCCAGTATTTGAATGAAAAGACAAACCTACATACCAAATTCACTAATTCTGGCAAAGGCTCTGCACAGTATCTTAGTCCACAGAAGAGGAGAATGGGAGAACGTGACTTTATGCTGCTGCTGGCATCTGAATACTTTCTCATCTCCTAGAGATGAATTGCACTACTAAAGACCACTGTAAAAGAGCAAAAAATTTAGATCTCGCGTGTTTTCAAAATCTGTCTTTTTTAAGATAACAGAAGACACAAATACCTTCAGATACTCAGGGCTATTCATCATTCTGTGTCACACTTCCAGCACATAGTTTGCAGAAATCCATGAATATTTTCAATTCTTATCAGATATAAATTACTGATATAGTTGGTACCATGTTTGTTGGTGAAAACTCCTATAGTCAAGTAAACTGAATGATGGATTTGAAGGAAAATAGAAGTAAAATATTGTGGCTAGGATAGAGAGATTACTAAAATTGTGTTATTCCAACAGCAGCCAATTTCACAATCAAGATGTCTTTTCTATTGCAAAGACAATTTTTATATGCCTCCTGCACATAAATGTCACTCTTTGGTATATTATATGTTTCTTTTTCATTTATTTCATTAATTTTGTATACATTTTCTGTGAAGAGACTTCTAAGGAACTACATTTGTCCTCTGTTTTGAGCAATTTTTCTTTTGCAAGGGCAATGTAACTGTGTAAAAGCAATAATACAAGGCCTTTTATCAAAAACTTATCAGCACTGTTCAAACAACTAGGCAGTTCATTAGATTTGAATAAGCTAACTGCTGGGTTAGCCTTGGACCTACCATTTGTCAGGTTAGATTCTGATTATTTTATTTTTTAATTTTCAAACTTCTTGGAAAGAGTTACTCAGATAAAGCCTGGTATATTGACTAGCAATGATCAAACAGTAACAAACCTCTAATAAGGGTCTTAAGTCTTTATTACTATCAGGTCCATCTGTACCATACAGCTCCCCAGCTGCGTCTCAGGTCTTGGTGACCGATCACCCCTGTTTCATCAGTGGGGGTTTGCTCACCAGCTTTGCCTGGGGAATTTCCCTTTGAAGAATCCCAGGGTGAGATCTAGGAGAACAGTCTCTTCCAGAGGCCACCCTCATAAAGCTGAATGGCCAGGCTGCAGAAGGTTTTATTCCCAATCCCACAGCACTCTCTTCCCATACATTTCCCCCCTCCATTCCCTCTATTTTCCCACCTGAACATGCAGATTGGAGGGTCTCACCCTGAGCATCACAATTCCAGGGCAGTGAGTACCTAGCAGCAGGGTCTATCTCGTGGAGGGGGGGAAATCAAGCCCTGCAGACAAAGTTATTATTTGCTGAGGTCACCAAATTGCAGTTTACTGAGATTTGCAAAGCACAGTTCTCAGTAAGGAGATGTCAGTCCCTTCACCATGAGGTTGTGCTGCACAAAGGCCATAGAGAGCATCTCCTTGAGTACACCTCTGGATCCTGACCTCAGTTTCTCTGGCTGTTTTAGGTCTCACTCAGTTCTGTGGTGCTGTACCACTTGCATACCCACTCCACTCAGCTGATTTCAGTAAATCTGCCCCAGGTATTTGCTATGTGCATATAGCCAGGTACCCTCACAGGCAGGTAAAGTTTCTCAGTGTAGAGCTGAAATCCACTGCCAGAAACTTTTGTAACAGTAGAAAACACTCTTAATAAACAAAATAAGTGGAATCTAAACCAAAACCAAAGTCTATCAGGAGGCAACAAAACTCACTTTTCCTTATTTACACACAATACTGAATCCCTTTTTAATTTCTTCCTATTTCTACTACTTTTCTTTCCCTGGAGAAGTAGGATTTTTTGGTAATATCTGAAAGTCCCTATTTTAACATTTATTACCTTTTCTGAAAGAGAATATAGATTTTTCTTCCTGGGTCTGGTGATATTTTCTGAATTTAGATATGACTAAAAGGTAATATGATAAAAGAAATAACAGCAATTTTCACTGTGAATTAGAAAGTGTAAAAAACCCCTAGACTTCAGTCAATACAATTCATGCACTTACAGTACACTTCAAAGCCAGGAAGTCCTAGTGTTAACGTAAGTGCTGTTGCTTTGCAGACATTTGATGCAGATCTTCTAAACCTGCTGAGTGTACTGCTTTTTTTTCCTATGTTTGTTAAACATCCCCTTCCCCAGAAAGCTCAGTATCAATAGGTCATTTTACCCACAACATAACCTTTTTGAACAAGTTCTGTATTTTTAAAGCAAATACTTCAGTGCCTTTTATACTGCAGGAAAGAAAGGAGAAAATGCAACAGTAATGCAATTGAACTATAATCTTAGAAAGAAGCATGGCTGAGAGACTAATATCTAATTTTATTCCTGGACAAACAATAAAAGGAGAGGGGGAGATGTGACAGTCCCATTTCTATCCCCCAGATTAAATAGGATGTGGTAATAACAAAGATTGAAGGGAGACGTATCGTATCAGGGCCAGAACTAAGCAAGTGTCCTACCTCGCCACAATGTGAAAACAAGGGACAGACTTCCATGCAGGACATATATATTCCCATATGTATATTATATTATTACAAAATATTAACATTTCAAGCTGACATGAAAATTATTAGGTTGAGAAAAATATCAGTTTGCTGCTCCTCACAAAGATTTCTGCAATGAAAAGACTGGTGAGATTATGAGGCATTCACAAAACAGTTATTCACCTACAAAAAAAAGACATTCAACAATAAAAAAATGTATTATGTACAAAATCTAGCTCTGTGTAAGCATGTGTGACTGCACACACACACAAAACCATGTATTTAGGTTCAGAATTAATATTCAGTGTCTGGCAAAATATTCAACATATTCCTCCAGTATAATCACCTTTTTAAACATGGTAGGAACTTTTTGCAGGTCAATCGCAGTTTTCAGGCAAGCTGTAATTTAAATCAGTTCCATTCTGCATCTAATATGGATGTTTCATTGAAAAATAATTAAAACTAACCACACTACTTGCGACTCTTTGCCTGTCACACACAGGCCACTGTTGTGCACATTGCTAATCTCAGGAAAGGAAACCTTGCATAAAAGACAAGGAGTTGACAAAGTAGTTTCTTGCAGAAGAGTTGTAATAAAGAGGCGTTCCCTGCTCATGCTACCTTCATCTCACCTGAACTCCTATTCAGTGACTCCCTTCATTGCCTACACCACCCTTTAGGGTAATAATGGAAATAGATAGCTCTCCTGGCACACAACGGACAGTATATCAGAGCTATCGACTGTATCTCTACTTTTTCAGCAGAAAGATGGTTCAGTTTGTTCATCAAAAAGGACTTAGCTTGTTTAATCTCCTTTATCAGCCCTGCTTCTCTCTCAGGCTTGCAAAGGCTGCTGCTCCTTAAATTGCTGCCTTCATCTGAGCCAATGCAGTGCATATTTCCCCCTTCTACAGAATGATATTTCAATGCCAAAAGAGAGAAAGCATGAGAGAGAGGAATAAATCTTGGCACTCATTCAGGTTGTTGTGAAGAAAAAGAAGGGAAAAAAACCCAGACTGCCAATGGGGATTTCCTCTGTAATAAGCCAGATGGCATCATAGGATGTTCGGGGAGACTGTTTCTGTCTAATTCTCTTCAGTGGCAGAAACTGCCAAGGCTTGGCCTTTGTGGTAAAACCAGTGACTAGCTATTTTATATTCTTTCTCTTTGCTGTGCATGCTGTCTGCACCTGTCACTACTGCCTTTCTAATGCAGCCGGTGCCTGATATGAGCTCTTTCCCTTCCTTTCTCTCCCTCACTTCCGGACTCCAAATAATTTTTTCCTTCTACCTATACCAGCAACATGGCTGCAATGTTTGCTTTATATCCCAGTGATGTATAACATAATTTCTTTCTTCAAGTGCAAAACTTTTAAAGTGGGGAAAACTAGATGTGCAATTTCTAAAAGTAGCCATCCTGGCAAGAGACCAAAGCAGGGGTCAACATAGAGAAACA